>VDFB02023725.1:0-29505 GCA_007258455.2 Sequoia sempervirens | reverse complement strand
CACTATCTTATTTACTCTTTGCATAAAAGAAGTAATGTTCTCATCTTCACCCATCTTCAGGTTTTCATACTTACCTTTCAGACTTTGTAGCTTAGCCATCTTTACCTGTATATCTCCTTCATACAAAGTTTCCAACTTTATCCAGATCTCATGAGTTGTCTGCAGGCCTACCACATTAGCCATCTCTGAATCTGTCAGAGTGCTCACCAATGCTTCAATGGCTCTAGTGTTGCTTTTAGCATCCTTAATCTCATCAGCAGTGGAGGGTCCATTTGTAGGAATAGTGTATTGATTCTTTGTAATCTTCCAGATAGCATCTCCAATGCATTGTAAATGAAATTGCATCCTAACTTTCCATAGTGAGTAGTTGGTGCCATCAAATCTAGGGATGTCCTTCTTGAATGTTGCCATCCCGGATCACCTCAAGCTATTAGACTTTTCTTCAGAGGAACTAACTCTGATACCAATTGTTGGCAAAAGCAAGGACAGACAACTGAGAGGGGCGGGTGAATCAGTTGTCACAAAAATTTAAACTTTACAAACTTAACTTTAATCTTAGATCTGATGAATAAACAATTAACCATAAGTAATTAACACATCAGAGAGACAAAAAACATCAAGATTTTTGCGTGGAAACCCTGTTAGGGGAAAAACCACGGTGGATGTCAGTCCACAAGATTATACTCTGTAAAAAGTATAAAGAAAAATAATAAGGGGAATGCACATGCATTCAGGCTCACTCCCTAGAGCTCACTGCTCAATTACAAATAGAAGACTCACTGTCTTACAGAAAGATTCAGATTAAAACCATCCAGAAATTTGAACTGAGAGAATGGCTTTTGTCCAAGCCTGATTACAGTTCCAATTAGGCACAGTACTTCTGCATACTTCGCTCAACCTTCTACACACTTGCTCTTCAATGATATTCGCACTTATGCACACACGAGCACACAATGCATACTCAACACACTAACCACACTTCACATCTTCCTCAAACTATCCACACAATTGCTTCTTATATATCCGCCACAAAGATTTCACCATAACAAAGTCGGCCAGAGGAAAAGAATATATTTTCAATGTCTACTTAAATTCACAATTAAATTTTCAATGCGCACCCACCAAGGTCGACCATAACATAGCAGGGACCCAAATTCACTTATTCAAAACAAGAATACTCCAATTAATTACGCCTCGAACATCCACAACAAGCTAGCATCAGCATGTCGGCCAAGACCAAGAAAAACCGGACATGCACAAGAAAAGATTTTCAATCACGAGCTTCACCGGATCATGTCGACGCACCACAAAGATAGAGGATGAACTAGAGACATTTGAAAACACCAAGAAATAGCAGAGAGACATCCGCGACAACCGAGATAACCAGGAACATACAATCTTCACTCAGAAACTCTGATACAGACCAGCAAAACACTGTCAGACCACAACTTGCACATGAATTCATGCGGACCTCTAAAACTTCCGATAGATCATCTAGACATACTCAACATTAAACCCTTTGATCCACAACAACTAATCTTTTACGTACATAACGTAATGCCTTCATGACCTGCACAGTTCCACTAGGAACCTGAAACACATTCACTTATAATTTTCTCAATATCCTCGACATATACAACACTTAGAATATCAAATGCTAATAGTGTTGACATCAATGACAACCATGTATCAACATCACATCACACCATCCAACAATTTCCCAACATACCTAACATTTAAAATTTAAAATTTGAATGTTAAAATGCTGCCAATAATACATTAAAATTTGGTTCCTAAAAAGATAGGGGGACCCATTCGCCCATGGGTGAATGGATCTGGCCCTATTTTCTTAAATGAAGTGTTTTGGGGGAAAAACATTATTTGTTTGCATTTATTCAATGCTTGTAATTTGTTAGAAAACAATAAAATAGGCATTAGAATGTATAATAAAAGGGAATTAGGGCCTATTTAGGAGGGGTTGAAAATGCATGAATGCAAGGGTCTCTAAAATAGGTCCAAACTAAGTGTAAAATTATACTATCACCTACATGGGAGTACAATTTTCTATGCTACATTTAGCCCCCACTTTTGCAGCCATATGAAACTATGTGCATATCCAAGCTAAATTACTAAAAATAAATCATCCTACATAAAATGATACTCATATGGATATTATGATTCATTTTAGAATGGGAAAATGAAGCTCCCAATGTAGTCATCTGCAAAACCATAATGTTAGGAACCGTATCCTACAACACCGATTGTTAGCTATTCAAAATCATCTTATACTTTCAAATAAACATTGAATTTCTATGGAGAACCAAATTTGAGGGTAGATGTATTCCCCCTTGATTTTTCTTGATTTATGGAGGTGGAATCAGGGTAGCAATCTAACCACATTGAATTGCTAGGTGTATTGATATAAATCCTTACAATAGGTTCATGATCACAACACTATCTATTAGTAAGCATTGGAGATGATAGGGGACGAAACAACAAGTCCAATACAATAGATAACATCAAAATCAAAGTTCTCTAGCCCCCATTATGGTGATTTGAGTGGAATGTGCTTTTTGGAAATTTTACTATATAGTGTAAAATCATCATTTTGACCATCATTTTCACATTTACTATTTGGAGATTTTGAGAGAGATACCTTGGTGCAGAGGATTGAAGATGTCGAGTCAACAACCATACCAACCTCCATGACTTGAGGTTCTAGGAGTAGAGGTTGTGGATGGTGCCACCACACCAAATGTGAGTTTTTTGTACCTTCTCCCTATGATTTAATTTAGTATTTTGTAGTGTTTTGATTATTTTTCAAAAATCATGGAGTTCGTGTCCTCTTTGGGCAACCCTATCCCAAATTGGTGACCCTATCCTAGACCCCTTATCCCAAAATGATAGCAATTTCCAAGGGGAGTCCTTTTTTCTTTTAACTATTTAGTTAGATGTTTTTGCCATGTTACTAATGATTACCTTTGATTCTTCCAAGATCTTCCACACATTTGACAAAATCTGGGAGGACAATTTTTTTCACTTATTTGTGAGCATTTACATGGCTAGCTGAGGAGGAGGAGAAGACTGTGTATCACTAAGCTATATTGGGTATACCTCATGCCACCCATGAGGTATCATGATATAATTATAATGATACTGGTTGAGTCGTAGAACATGGATACTTGCATATTTCATCTCCCAACAAGGGATATAAAGTGGCCTTGGAGGATATACACCACATACTTAGAATACCAATCCAAGGTGAGACCATCCATTTTGATGAGTTTTGTACACTCCAACAAATGAGATATGATATTCAGTATTTTATCGGTCATCACATAACTCCCACTGACTCTAGAGCTCACATCGAGCTTGAGTGGATTTTATATGCCAATGTTCCCTTGGTTCATTAGATCATGGGTGTGACTTTTTCCCTAGCTCTTGCACCCAATGGATGAGGCATGCACCTTGATGGGGGCCTTGCTCATACCATACAAGAGATGGAGGAGCACTAGATAGTCTATTCTTGTGGATAGAGAATTCTTGCACATCTATATTATGATCTTAGTCATTTTGTTCATCGGGAGCCCTACAATATTGTCCATTGTACCCTTCTTCAAGTGTGGGAATTTGAGCATATTACATGTACCAGACCAACCAATTTTCCCACCACAATGACTTTCGCTTCCCTTCAGACTTTTTCTATACTTTGAGGTGAGCTTGGAAGTGCAAAGATCAGTTACACAAGAGAGCTAGGTTTGATCATCTAGAGGAGAATGATATAGCATGAAGACTGTACATGATTCTATAGAAATACTAGGTCTTCCATAGAAGTTGGATAGGATGTAGTAGGATAGGTTATTTTTTTATGCCATGACTATTTCATCATTCCCTTTTATTATTATCATGTCATGCATCAGTTTGGGTAGATACATATAGCACCTAACCAAAAACCTACATTCTTGATATCTACAAATAGCGGTTCTAGAATAGGGGACATTTGTCATCTTACAATCATTGACATCACCTTTAGTGATTCAGACAATGAGGATCAGGATGCACCACCAACATCTGACTTGGATGATGTGGGCACCACTATAGCTTATGATAGATGGATGATAGCACAACCTCTGCACGTCTTCCTTAATGATCATCCTACAAGTGATCCTATACCTTTGCCATAACGATAGGATGCAAGAGAGGACATCAGCATGGATGGAGATATTACTAATGAGGAGTATCAACTACTGATGAGAGAGGATCTTGAGGAGATAGTAGAGGTTATAAATTCCCATGAGGAGAGACCTACATCTCTTTCTTGCATCAGCCAAGTACATCCATCAACCATTGCAAGCATCCAGTATCACAAGCGTGGAGAGAGAGACCATGCAAATCCTACCACACCCCAAACCATCATAGGAGAACTGATACAACACCCATAGTTTCCTATCAAGATCTCGAGTGGTGGGCTAGTGACCTAAGTGATATTATATGTTATTTAAGTTCTATGCATCATTGACTATGTTTATATTTGTTTATTATGCCTAGTTCTAATTCACATTACATTTTCTTTGTTACAGTTGGCACATGGGAGTTGCTTGACTTCTTCAGTCGAGTCATGAAATTTATTGTTCCATCAATGCCCCCACACCAGGCAACACGAGTGTAGCATAGGCCACCATATAGCATGAGGTTTCATGCTGACCTATTTGAGCCCTTGTCTAGGTGGAGGAAATCCTATGAAGATGCTATGAGGACCATTGATTTATCTAGAGTTGAGATTGAGGAGGTCCAAACTAGGGAGGAGCAGATGAGAGATACAGTGGAGGAGCTCAAGGCTACATATTAGGAGCTTTGAGCCACCTGGGTTCCTTCTAAGAGTAGTACATAGGATTTCTTACAGTTATAACTCAGTAGGTTATAGGAAAATCTCACCAAGGTGTAAGGAGATAGGGATTAGATAGACTAGGAGTGTTTCATAGCTCTCATATGTGAGGGTATGTCTATAGGAAAGTATAGTGACAATGAGATTAGATGAGCTCAATAAGTTTCTCCCACACCATTTTCTCTTGAAAAATACCACCACCAGGCCTCGAGGAGTCTAGTAACCATAGGCCTTCTTAGATGTATTATACTATGACACACCACATTTTTCTATCGTGGTTACAATGATGTATATGAACTTTATGAGCATGTTTTTTATTTATATGTATTTAAATGGAAATGTGATCTATTAAATAATCTTGAGATTGCTTGGTAAATACCTCCATGATCTAATTTTCATACACTTACACTCTTTTAGATGATACATTTTTTATTAAGTGCAATCATGTTAAATTAGATTCCCTTATGATCTAATTTGTGAAATTAAATGCATGCAATTATCTAATTTAACACAACACACACACACACATGATTGAATAGTATGTAAAATAAATTAATAATTCAAGTAAATGAAAAATTACTCATAATAACTCAAGACACAGAACACATTTGTCAAGAATGAAGTAATCTGAGATAAAATAGAAATCTATCTACTTAATCTAATATCATGTTTTAAAATACATACTATTCAAAAGATTGCTAAGTGTAATATCTGTGCAAATGCACAATGTTGATAGGTTCTTTTAAATGTGTACCATCCATTTCTTTAATTTTATATGCTCCAAACTCATAAACTTTGCCAATGCAATAGGGTCCTAACCAATTCTAGCTAAACTTTCATTTTTCATCAATATCGGTATTGACATTATGTTGATTTTAACATAACACCAAATCTCCTTTGTTAAAAGAGTGAGGAATTACATTATCATTATAATTACGTTGCATTATTGTTTAATAGGCTTGGAGATGTTCGAGAGCATTTATACATTGTTCATCCAGCATTTTAAGATGTTGCATTTTTCTCTATAAGCATTATCATCAATAAGGCCCCTAAGAGAGATTCTCAAGGAGGGAATTTCTAACTCTAAGGGCATTATTACATATGCACCATAAATAAGGTTATATGGTGTATTTCTTGTAGACATATGAATAATTGTGTGATAAGCTCACAATGCATAAGTAAGTTGAGTGTGCTAATCCTTGTTATGTTTACTAACTATTTTAAGCAATATTTGTTCAAGTTTTTTGTTTGTTGCTTCCGCTTGACCATTATATTATGGGTAATAAGGTTTAGAAAAGTGATGTTGAATGTGAAATGTTTCCAAAAATTTCTTCACTTCCTTATTCTTAAATGGTGTCCCATTATCTGTTACTAAGGCTGAAGGGATACCAAATCGAGTGATGATATTTCCCAAAATAAAATGAAAAATTACTTTAGTGGCTGTGGAACAAAGAGGAATTGTATCTACCCACTTCATGAAATAATTTGTAGCAATTATTATAAATTTATGTCCCGAAGAAGGAGGAGAAATATTTCCAATAAGATCCAAACCCCATACAAAAAATGGTCAAATGGGAATTTAGGCATGAAGTTTAGAAGCATGAGTATGAATTAGGTTGTTATGCTATTGACATTTATGACATTTCTTAACATGATCAAAATAATCTTGTTCCATGTTTCGCCAATAACATCCTATGTGAATTAACTTTTGAACCAATGATCATCCCCCAAAATGCCCCCCACAAGTACCCAAATGAGCTTTCTTAAGGGCTATAAGAATCTCAAATTGTTTAAGGCATCTAAGAAGAATACCATTGAATGACCACCTATATAACACATCTACTAGGATTATGTATCAAGATGAAAGTTTCTAAATATGAGCTCTAGTGTTCTTAGTAGTTGGTTCATGAAAGGTACCTTCTTTTAGATAATTGAATATTGGTGTATACCATTCACTAGAAGCTTCAATATTTGAAACTAAGACTTTTTTCGTCTTTCATCTATCGATGGTTTTGTGAGGGTGTGAACAAAAACTGTGAAGTCCATGGAATATCTTCAAGAGAAACAAGGGAAGATGCACTTGCCATTGAATTTACATGTTGATTATCCTTTCATGGAACATTTTCAATAGTGTATGATTTAAAATTTTCTAGCAATATCATTGTGAGTATTTTATATTGAGATAGCTTATCATGTTTTTCTTGATAGGACCCATTAAATTTTTTGATAATCAATTGTGAATTTCCAAATATACAAATGCATTGAACACCTTAGGACAAGGCCACACATATCCCAACAATAAGGGCCTCATACTCCATAGTGTTGTTTGTAAAAGGAAAAATTTAAACGATAGGATAATGGAATTGGTTTTCCTAAAGGCGATATTAATATAACCGCTGCCCCAAAACTAAATCAACACTTAGATCCATCAAAGTATAATGCCCATGTTTTATTATCATCTATTTTCAACACATTATCATCAAGAAATGAGTCAAAATTTGGTAATGCTAAAGGTGAGGGAGCCTCAGCTAAGTGGTCAGTCACTACTTGACCCTTGATTACCTTTTGAGTAATAAACTTAAGGTCAAACTTAATTAATAGCATAACCCACTTATCCAATCATCCCAACAAAAAAAATTTAGCAAATAAATGTTTTAAAGGGTCAAATTCGTCATGACATGCACTTCCACATTTAACATATAATGTCTCAATTTTTTCGTAGCGAAGATAAGATCCAAACATTAATTTTCTAGTTATGTACCGAATTTCATAATCAATCAAGGTTCGACTAATGTAGTAAACGAGATTCTCCTTGTCATTCTCATCTTTTTGGGCTAATAACACGACAAGAGAATGGGTTAATGTTGATATGTAAAGGATAAAAGTTTTCCTTTAGTAGCTTGTTGCAAAATAGGGGGATTAGCTAGATATTATTTCAAGCTCTCAAAAGCATTTTGAGAATCCTCACCCCATTTAAATTTTGATTCTTTCTTAAGAATTTGGGTAAGGGGAAGATTTTGATCCACCAATGATGCCACAAAATGGTAAATAGTTTGAATCTTTCCTTGTAAACTATGCAATTATGAAACATTCTTAGGAGGTGGAATATTTATTATATCATCAATCTTACTTGTTTCCACCTCAACGCCTCTATGTGATACTATAAAATTGAACAATTTTCCACTATCCACATCAAAGATACATTTCTTCAGGTTTAGCCTCATATTATATTTGTGAATTCTTTAAAATATTTTTTGGAGGATTTTGACATGGTCTTGATGTGTTATAAATAGCCAAAATATCATCAACATAATCTTCCAATATGTTATGTATAAAATCATGGAATATTAACATCATTTCCCTTTGATATGTGGCTCCAACATTATGTAATCCAAAGGGCATCACAACCTAGCAAAATTTTCCCTAAGGTGTAGTGAAGGTTGTCTTAGATTGATCTTAAGGGTTAATGAAAATTTGATTTATCCTAAAAATCCATCCATAAATGATAATAAGGCATGTCCTATAGTTGAATCAACTATCATGTCAATATTAGGAAGGGGAAAGTCATCCTTTAGAGATGCTTTATTAAGATCTCAGAAATTCATACATATCCTAATATGATAATTAGGTTTTGCTACTACCACAATATTAGAGATCCAAGGTGAATAATCAATGGGGTAGATGAATCCTGATTGTAAAAGCTTTTCAATCTTAGCCTTAACCAATAAATTTGTTTTAGGATTCATCTTTTATATCTTTTGTCTTATTGGTTTAGCATTTTCCTTAAGAACAATGTTATGTGTGACTATCTTAGGATCAATACCCAACATATTTGAATAAGTCCAAGATTTTTTTTTAGAAAAATCATGTAATAAAGTTGTGTGATCTTCTTGTTCATCCTCATTAGTAAAATTTCCAACTTGAATAAGTTTGTATTCATTAGATAGGTCCATTGGTGTTGAACACTTCCAAAGATTGATAAGGGGGTGAATCAGTCTACACAAAACTTAACCCCTTTTGAAACTTGAAAATTTTAGCACAATTCAAATTCCTTTAGATGATAAAGAAGGAACTTTAAGCAGAGCAATAACAAAGAAGAATATAGCAATTTGAACCTTCAACACCTTTAGAAAACATTACCAATGAAATATATAGTAGTAATCAAATCAACATCAAATAGAAAGAAATAGAGAACACACACATGCACAAAGAGGCACTAGATTTACATGGAAAACCCAATGAGGGAAAAACCATGGTGAGAGTTAACTCACAATATAAGGCTCACTACCAAAAGACTTGTAAAAAGTCTCACTACCTTAGAGAAAGATACAAAAGGAATTGTAGCACTGAAGTACCAACCAACTCTAGGAACAAGATATAGAGGACCTGATGAGATTCACTATCTCAAAGCAGGATACAAAAGATATATAAGGGAATTACAAATATTGCCAAAACAACCCTTTGTTGATTGAGGCATTCAAGAACAACTCATCTTTCCTTTCATAATCTTTAGCACTATATTTGTTGGATATTCAATACAACTCACTTATGCACTTTTTTCCCACTTGTACTCTACATCATTAATTTGCATTCAGAATGATCTTGCATTTATATCCATTGTAACACTTTGATTGTTCAATTAGGTCATCCAAAAAGAGAATAAACAATAAATTCAACTGGTTGGACACCAGAGCATGATGTGGTCCTATCTTAGGGATAGAGAGGACTAAAAATGATTTAGCACTTATTTCAATGTGATCCAAAATGAATTACACATAGGCACACATCAACCTAAGTTGACATCAAGGAAACATGTGGATGAGACATTGAAGCACATAACCAATCTACCCATAAAAACTCTTTAAATTGAATTTACTTGATGGAGTCCTAAATAGGATAGGTTAAGACACAAATATATCATGATACACCTTCCATTGCTGGTGCAACCCCTCAAGCACATGGCCCAAGCAAAGGAACAAGCCTTGTCATCCAGATACCTAAAAATAACCTAGAAAGCTAACTCAAGATATAATGCAACACCAAAGTGACCATTAGAAACATGTGTATCACATAGGGGTGTTCCTTGAACATCCAACATCACTTCCATACACTTCATTCATACTATCATGCAAACAACAACCACTGCAAACCAAAAAGGTACAAAACACTATGTTCAAGAAACACAAATTACATAAC
Organism: Sequoia sempervirens; assembly: GCA_007258455.2. Lineage (NCBI taxonomy): Eukaryota > Viridiplantae > Streptophyta > Pinopsida > Cupressales > Cupressaceae > Sequoia > Sequoia sempervirens. Next base: position 19,424 of record VDFB02023725.1, on the reverse strand, counting down.
TAGATGATGTAACATTTGTAGGACAACTTATGGACCACTTTAGCCTATGAGATTGGAATTGAGACATTGCACAGACATTGTGAACACATTCACCAAACTGTAGGAGGAGAGACATCAATATGGAGAAATGTGGGGCATTTCTTGGACTAGTCCAAACAACTAGCACACTGCCAACCCTCTATAATTCATAGGAACCTCCTCAGTAACATAGGTGACCTGAAAAAATAGGAGTGCAACATAGACAAAGAACTAACATTGAATACCAAACTGTAAGACCAAAACTACAACATTGGATGAATGTAGAGCATTCTCTTGGTCAAACTTCAATGCAACTTCTTTAACTAGAAATATTTGTGCAACTTGTGGAGATTAGAAATTATTTTTAGCAACACATACATTATCAAGAATATAAGGAGAGATAATTGGACAGATTGTAGATCATCTCTCCATCATTATTCATGCTTCTAAACCTCATCTTAATATATTATCATGAAAACAACTTTTTTGTTAGTAATAATGCATTATATGAACATCAATAGTAATAATTCTTTGATAAGACACAAAATTGATGCAAGAGCATCCATGGTTGTAAAGAAATCATGTATCAACCAAAAAAAATTATTTTCTTGTAATTTAGCCTATAGTTTTCCTAAGAGTTTCTTTCGTATTTACTGTTGTGTCATTTCTCAGCTTGTAGAGTAGGATATTAGTTCTACATGAGGTTATCTACAACATAGCTAGATTTTAGTTGTTTTGCATTCATTTGTAGAAAGTTATCACTCTCAAAATTTCACTATCAATTCACTATCAGAGCATTTAGGGCCTAGATGGCTTACATTGGTTGTGCAAACCTTTTTCAAAATGTGTGGAGCTTAATGGAACATCATTCATGAATTTTAGGTCCAAGGGGAACTTTCTTGGAGATCCAAAATTCATTTCATTTATCAATGGGTTATCTTTTCATGTTTGAGGCCAACCTACACATTTGATCTTGCATTGGGTTTGTAAACCCTTGAGGCCAATGCGGATCATAATTGGAGCTTGAGAATTTAAGATCATTTTTAATTGTGTGCAAGTGAAATTCCCTATTCTGATGATGCAAATCAAAATGAAATGAAAAAAAAAGAAAACACTACAACACCTCAAGATTGGCGTAAGTTAAATTCAAACAAAATACAAGAAGAAGATACCTTTTACCTTGCTCAAATTGTTGATTTGGTTGGACCTTTTGATGCTTGATTTGTGTGCTCCTTGCTTGGAAAAATGGCTCAAATCCTAGTGCAAAATGAAGCTAAGACGATGGAGATTACAATGGTGGATATGGGTAGTTGATTAAATGCAAGATGCTGGCTCAAATAGTGTTGCAACAATGGAGGTGTGCAAGGTTGTGAGTGAATGCATGAAATTTTGGCTAAGTGTTAGCTTGGTTGAATGCTTTCTTGGTGATGATCAAATGAGGGAAAATCCACTACTTTGAGGGGAAGTGCCTCTAAACCAATGAACGACTGAGATGCATCCAAGGTGGAGGAAATAAATGGCTAGGGTGAGTTGAGAACTCACAAGCGATCTCATGCTGACATGTGTCAGCTGAGGTGGACAAAAGGGGATGAGATGGAGGTGACGTGGAGGTACTATGAAGTACCTTGGGAATGAACAAGATCTCCTCATAAAGGAGGTCTTTTTCCACATTTACTTTGAGAGGACAAGTGAGGAATTAAAAATTCCTCACAAATCCTCATGGGGATGAGAGAAGGAATTAAAAATTCTTTAAAATGCATGGGAGGAATAAATGTGAATTTTAAATTCACATGGGGAAGAGGATGCCTTCTCCAAAAGGAGAAAGAATTTAATAATAGTTGACTAAGGACACATGCCATAAATGGCATGAGGATTAGGTTATCCTAAATCAATGATTAAGGTTGTGCAAATTCAAGATTAGATGGGCTAATGAAGAATTAGAGGAAAGTGGCAAATTATGGAGGATGTGACCCTAATGATGATTAGGGACGTGCACATCTTAATCACAGATTAATTAGATTAATCTAGATTAGAAGGGTTTATGGAGGATGTTGACATGAGGAGAGAGAAGAAGATGAATTAAAATTTAATTCATTTAGATAGCGGACTAAAATTAAATAAATTAATCCCTTATTTAATTTAGAGAAGGACAAGGTAAGGTATTTCATTAATTAATTAAATACCTTAGAGGACATTAGGGTTAAGATGAAATATTAAACCAAATAAAAAATTATTTTAATTAATATTTAGGAGTGCAGATGAGGAATGTAAGTGCGAATTTGACCATATGGAGTGGTCAAATTAAGGTGTCTTACATTTTTCCTTCAAAAATATTGTTAGAATAACAAGAGCCAAGAAAATAAAACATGAATCAATAGAAGAAAAGAATATTAGACAACGCATCGTATCACAAGAAAATGGACAAGAAGGAAGAATGCACAAATATGATAGGGTATGCCCCCGAAAGAGGGCTTAAGGGGAAGAAAAAGGGGCCCTCGTGTGACCATGGAGAAACTAAGGGTACCCACGTGGATAGAGCCGGAAAAGACCATGAAGAATGGCTTGAAGAAGGAAAATGGGCACATGGGGTGCAAATAGCAGCCCTTGAAAGAAATGGGGGAAATAAATTAAAAAAGGTTAATTAAAGGGTAAAAATTACCCAAAAATTAAAAGGCTAAATAGGGTCAAAATGAAAATTATAAATAGTAAATTTGAAAATTCACTATTCACCTAATTTTTATTTGCACACTTGTCATCACATGATTGGAGGAGAGAGAGACAATGATGGCGATGGATGATGAGATGAGTGACGTTGAGGGTGACGATGAGCTAATCCACTGGGGAGAGGAAGTACGTGCATACTACTATGAGCAAGCAATACCCTACTAGGTAGGCCCCAAATATGTGCTTTGTGATTTTGTTTGAATTTTAAGCACATGTTTTAATTTTTAGGTGGGTAGCTAGGTAAACAGATTTTCCACGAAAGGGTGGATTTTCCCTTCTGGCTAAGTGCATTCACTCATCTGGTGAATTGGAGAGGGAAGGGGTGGATACGTTGGGAGAGGGGAACTTACAAAATTTCCTCTCTTTGGAAAGGGTGAACCTACATATGTAGGAGAAATTGGGTTAAGAGGATAGGCGATTGCGAAATTGATTGTCAAGAGAAAGGGTGGACGTGAATCTGCCCAAAAAGGGGAATAGGCGGATGTGAATCTGCCCCTTGGGAGAAAAGGTGAATACAAATTTTCCACTTGGGAAGAAAAAGCACAAGGGTGAGTGCGTGCTTTCCCATGGGAGAGAAGGGGCGAACATGAGTTTGCCTCTGGGGATAAGAAGGGTGAATCTGTGCCTAGACAAGATAGGGGTGGGTGCACTTGTAGAACAAGTGAACCCATGAAAAGAAACCACAGGGAAAAATGCACGAGCTAGACAGGTGAATGTACTAGAAAGGGGAATAGGCGAACCCACCTTAGATAGAGGCGGACTCACCAAACCAGGGAAGGAATGAAAAAGAAAGAAAATAGCAATGAATTGTGAGAAAGTCTGACAAAATGGATGGCATGGATGTAGAGTTTCAGAATTTGAGGATGTAGGAGAGAGACTCAGCTATTTTGGAGGTGACTTTGAAGGAAATGACCCAGGAGGACCATGCAGTGCTAGACCAAGTGGGACTACTCCACATGTTGGGGTATCCCAACATCCGGGTGCACAGACCTTTGGTGAAAACATTGATTGAGCATTGGAGCTCTAAGACTTTGACATTCCATCTCCCAAGAGGGGAGATGATAGTGACCCTAGAGGATGTATGGAGGATCCTTAGATTATTGATTCGAGGACACTTGATCGGTGCAACACCCAGCCAGTCACTAGGGAGGATCCTACAAGTTGTGTTTGGAGATGTGGACCTTCTCGTGTGGAGGAAGGAGCTGGATATTGATGCATGCTTGGGGACAGTGAAAACAACTTTACCCTTGTACCTCTATGGACTTATTAGCAAGATCCTCCTTCCTAAGAAGAGTGGTGAATTTTTCAGCCTCAAGATGATTGAGGTTGTCAGGCACATTGTTGAGAGGAGAGATGATGTCTTTGCATGGGGGAATGCGTACTAGAACAACTATATCAGGACATGCACATGGTTTGATATAGGAAGGTGCTTAGCATCACTCATGTCACGCCACTCTAGGTATGGGCCTAGGAGCACATTCAAGTGGCACGACCAAATATTTTGATTATCTGAGCTAGGGATGAGACATTGCCAATGGCTTATTGGTGGGGTTCCAAGTATGGATGGAGGCTACACTATTAGGAGGTAGGGAGCCTGGAGTTTTGTCCATGATGGATTGATGGATTGGTCAATGGGGATATCATGTGGAGGTCATACATGGGGAAACAGTTTCAGAGATGGTGGGAGGATCGTAGGTGATGGAGGGGTTATTGGTTTTCTCAATGCTATTTGATAGGTCGAGATCCATTCATTATAGAGCTGCATAGGTTGGATAGGGTCACTCACTAGTATGGGCTACAATAGGACATTCCTATAGAGCCCCAGATGTTCAAATGGATCAACAAGGAGTCCAGGGAAATATGGGGAGAGAGGCTAACAACAGAGCATGTGAGGTAGATGTGGGAGGCAATCTTGATTACAATATGGCCATGAAGGGGAGGACCTGATGACACAGTCATGACAATGTGATATGCAAAATGGTGGGCCCAACATAGGCCTGAGAGGATCACTATAGTGGACCTGATTGTATCGGTTGTAGGATTCAGTGAAGATGAGTAGGCATAGCCAAGGCCACAAAGGAGGAGGAGGGATGGGAGATAAATGAGAGAGGTGATGGTCATGGAGATGGAAGAGGCGGGGAGAGAGGAGTAAGCGATGGATGTATATGCCCCAATAGTGGACCCGTTGGCCATGGTGCCATTTTTTCCATCACCACTAGAGGACCCCACAATACTATTGATAGGAGCCCTAGCTAGACTACACATAGCAGACCATAGATTGAGGGAGTTAGAGGCCGATAGAGATAGACTTCAAATAGAGGTGGGGAGATTGTAGGGAAAGGTACAATGCTTGCAGGATGGAGTAGAGGCCACACAATGGGATATAGATAGAGAGTTCATGAGGTTGGAAGATGAGGCATGTGGGCATTTTCTAGAGATGGAGACCAAGAGAGATGATTTGAGGAGACATCTAGAGGAGGCTCGGGGAGAGAGAGAGGAGAGAGGGAGAGAGTAGAGTGCATAGAGGTGATCGTTGGAGAGGCAAGGGTACTACTAGAGAGATCAGAGGCAGCTAATGCCTAGGTGTAGACTCTACAGGGTGAGAGGGATGAGGTCGCGAGGAGGATGGGGTAGGTAGAGATGTAAGTGGAGCAGATGAGACTAGCACAGGAGGCTTGGGAGTAGGAGAGGTGGAGGATTACCTAGCAGAGGGATAGGTACCGCATGGAAGGGAGATGGATAGGGCACAAGCAACAAGATAGGTTGATTACAAGACTGAGGTAGGGTATTAGATGAGTGCATACTTTAGGGAGGTTCCTAATCCATCATGGAGAGTGCCTCCATATGTTAGATCAGCTCCGCAGTGGCCAACACCCTCACACTCGAGTGCCACCCACACTCATGGATATAGTGATTATCGAGAGACACCCCCCCACAATCGAGATCTAGGAGGAGACTCCCCACAAAGATCAGATGCAAGGAGCAACAAGTAGAGGGAGTGGATATGGATAGACTTCCAATTTTTGACAAGTGTAGGGTGGATGATTTGTATGGCAGAGACTACAGATTCTTATGTATAGATTTCATAGATTGATTGATTCATTCATTCATTCATTATTTATTGGTTATTGATTCAGGACACCATGTGTGTCAAATGTAGTCATCTGTATTTTAGTAGTTCCCTACACTCATACTTTTATTTGATGGACTTTTATGGATGTTTGTGGACTTGTTATTATGGGCTGTTATGGATTTTTATGGACTCTTGATGGACGTTATGATCTTTTTATTGTGGACTATGATGGACTTTGATGGACACTATATTTTTTGGTATATATATTGCTATGCAATGGACATTTACAATGATATATGATTATTATGTGATGTTGTGGATATTTATTATGCTCATGTGTATGATGATGATTATGATGTATGCATGTGATTATGATGATTTATGCTTATGTCTATACAAATGATATGGACGATATGCATTATGTCTGACATTTTTGGGTGCAAGATGTGATGTGACCTGATTTATGATTTTATGATGTATGTGATAGACATGATACTAATGGTGTATGATGCATGTGGCGATGAGATTTTGGTTTGTGATGCATGCATATTGGATATGATATGATGATTGAGTATGGATGATTGTATTGTAATGATTAATTATGTATGTATGATGTGATATGAAAATATGCAATGGATGAAAATATATGATGTATGCATATGTGATCATGGTATGGATAGATGTGATGAATGTGATGTAATGTAATGTATGTAGCGAAATGGGCTAATATATTTAAAATAGCAACTCTAAACAAATTAAAATGATAATGAAAATGGACTTAAGATTCTTAGAATAACAAAGCTATATTAATCTAAACAACTTAAGACGATAATGAAAATGAGATGATAATGTAATGAAATGCAATGAACTTAAGATGCTTAAAATAAAAAATCTATATTAATCTAAAAAACTTAAGATGATAATGAAAATGATAATGAAATGAAATGAAATGAGCTTAAGATTCTTAGAATAACAAATCTATACTATTATGTGATGTTGTGGATATTTATTATGCTCATGTGTATGATGATGATTATGATGTATGCATGTGATTATGATGATTTATTCTTATGTATATGTGAATGATATGGATGATATGCATTATGTCTAACATTTTTGGATGCAGGATGTGATGTGACCTGATTTATGATTTTATGATGTATGCAATAGACATGATACTAATGGTGTATGATGCAGGTGGTGATGTGATTTTGGTTTGTGATGTATGCATATTGGATATGATATGATGATTGAGTATGGATGATTGTATTATAATGATTAATTATGTATGTATGATGTGATATGAAAATATGCAATGGATGAAAATATATGATGTATTCATATGTGATCATGGTATGGATAGATGTGATGAATATGATGAAATGTTATGTATGTAACGAAATGGACTAATATGTTTAGAATAGTAACTCTAAACAACTTAAAATGATAATGATAATGGAATTAAGATACTTAGAATAACAAAGCTATATTAATCTAAACAACTTAAGATGATAATGAAAATGAAATGATAATGTAATGAAATGGAATGAACTTAAGATGCTTAGAATAACAAATTTATATTAATCTAAACTTAATATGCTTAGAATAACAAATCTATATTAATCTAAAAAACTTAAGATAATACAATGAAATGGGATGAAATGAAATGAACTTAGGATGCTTAGACTAACAAATATATATTAATCTAAACAACTTAAGATGATTATGAAAATGATAATGAAATGAGATGGGATGAAATGAAATGAACTTAAGATGCTTAGACTAATAGATCTATATTAATCTAAACAACTTAAGATGATTATGAAAACGATAATGCAATGAGATGGGATGAAATGAAATGAACTTAAGATGCTTAGACTAGCAGATCTATATTAATCTAAACAACTTAAGATGACTACGAAAATGATAATGCAATGAAATGAAATGAGCTTAAGATGCTTAGACTAACAGATCTATATTAATCTAAACAACTTAAGATGACAATGAAAAGAATAATGCAATGAAATGAAATGAAAATGAAATAATGGAATGGGTCAATGTTATAGTTAGTGAAATGAACCTAGATGATAATGAACATGCATAGTGAGATGAATAAATATGGTGAATGTGATAGTGCACCTATTAAAAACATAGGAATCCTAATAGAAAGAATAGGTGGGGGAAGAAAATTTGCACAACCAAAAATCAATAATCATAGGCTAGGGGAAGAATGGGATGGGGATAACTGCAATGCAATGGGATGGTAAATGAAATGTAGATCTAATGCAATTTTTCCATATTAGAAACACTAATTTTTGTATAGCATAGGACATGATATGCTAGGGTATGAAGAACCAAGGCCAATTGGTGTCAAATTCATAAGACAAACACAACAAACAAGAAGGATATCCCAACACCCCAAAGCCACAATGGCTTTGGTTGGGCTAGGTGTTGGAATAATCACAAGCACAAAGGATGCCCCAATGTAACACAAGACCCTAGGGATTTTAGTGGGTACTACATGGGACAAACAAGAAGAAAAGATCACACCAAAAATCAAGATATACCCCTATGTTTTACCAGTCAAAGAGCACCATGATATGATGGATTGTGGTGACCTTGAAAAAGTATAATATGAATCTCAAATGATAAACAAAATGAAAGAGCACCAGAAGATCACAACAAATTTCAAATATCCTTTTTCCATAGGATTAGTAGATGGATGGGATTGATACAACCTAATTTAAGGAAGGATTCATCCTATTAAGACCAGGGATGGAGGATATATTAGGTGATTGACATGACTCAGGATACCTGAAACCGATTGATCCTCATGGTACTAATGGATTTTTTTTTAGGAACCAGTTGAATGGGGACACACTTGATGACACGACAAAAAACCAAGACACCCTAAGGATAGACCTAGGGTCTCGGGGGCTCATCGATTGATGGCCTTGCCTATGTGAAAGTACATAGACCTCATAGTTTGATAAAAGACTAATGACTGACCGTGGATAAAAGTGGAAAGGGGACAATGGAGACCTCGATGGATGACAAAAAATGACACAAAAGGATGGAGAAATACCTCAGGGGATGATCAAATGATTAGCATTGCCTATGTGAAAGCTCGAAGGTAACATAGTTCGACAAAAGACTAATGACTAACCATGGATAAAAGTGGAAAGGGGACAATGGGGACCTCAATGGATGACAAAAACTAACACAAAAGGATGAAAAAATTCCTTGGGGGCTAATCAAATGATTAGCCTTGCCTACGTGAAAGCATAGAGGCAACGTAGTTTGAAAAAATACTGATGACTGACCATGGATAAAAGTAGAAAGGGGACAATGGAGACCTCGATGGATTCCAAATCTTGTCTGAAAAATTATTTAGGGGTTGATCAAATGATTAGCCTTACCTACGTGAAAGCATAGAGGCAGTGTAGTTAGACAAAATGGATGGAAGAAAACATGGGACCTAGTGATAACTGACATGATGAAGGACCCTAGATGAGGACATGAGACCGATATATGACACTAATGTACATGCAATGAAAAGCTCATATTTAGGATAAAAGCTTAGGATTTAGGATATCCAATCTAAATCATCCAATGCTCAATCAAAATATACCAAGCGATAGATGATAGGATGCTGATGGGAGGATGGGTACGATAGGATGTGAGGATAGGATATGCAGATAGGATAGATGGAATCATAAAGGAAAATAGGATGCAAGGTAGATAACAATCAAGCTCTCTATGAATGGAACCTATTGCCGAGTTTTAACCAAATGTACTTATCCAAGGTGCCACCAAGGGTGGTTTCACCACAGGACACATTATTTCTCTTTACTATTTTTTTGGATTTTTGTTTGACTTTTTTGATTTTTTTGTATTTTTCATGGTTTTTTACTTTTTTTGGAATTTTTCTAGGTAGGATAACCCAGCTAACTTAAGTGTAAAACTATTTCAGATGTGTGATGTTGATGGGTTCTTCCAATGGTTCCCTCTTAGGTGTTGTACGATGATATTCCCAAGAACCATATTTTGCAATGACAACATATGGGCCCAACCAATTTGCTTCAAACTTGCATTTCTTTTCTTGATCCTGTTGGGTATGTTGATTCTCTTTCAGGACTAGATTGCCAACATTGAATTACTGGGGATGAACCTTCTTGTTGTAATTTATCCTAAGATGATGTTGATATGCTTGGAGATGATTATAGGACTTGATGCATTTCTCATCCAGGAATTTCTTGTTGGCTTAACCATGCGACTCGAGCATCTTCATCACTGATTAAATTCTTCAAAGAGATATGAAGTGATGGGATCTCAATTTCAATTGGCAAGATGGCTTCTACACCATAAAGGAGGGAGTATGGGGTAGCGCCAGTGGGGGTGCGGATGGATGTGAGATATTCGCAAAGGGTGGGATTAAGATGGAGGTGCCAATCTTGACTAGTGTTATTGACAACCTTTTTGAGGATTTTGATAAGGGTCTTGTTGGTTGCTTTAGCTTGGTCATTACCTTGTGGGTTATAGGGGGTTGACCAACGATGTTGGATATGATATGTATCACAAAGGTGTTTTATATATTGGTTTTGAAGGGCTTGCCATTATCAGTGATGATAGTGGAGGGGATACCATATCTACAAAGAATATGGTAAAGGATGAATTTGCAAATTTGAATACTAGTGATTTGGGAGAGTGGAATTGCTTCCACCCACTTAGTGAAGTATTCAATGGTGGTGATGATGAAAGTGTGACCATTGGATGAGGGAGGGTAAATCTTTTTGATTAAGTTGAAACCCCATTCTAAAATAGGCCATGGTGCAATGATGGGCTGCAAATCTTGTGCAGGAGCATGGATTAGATCTGCATGTTATTGACATGATACATATTTCTTCACCAACTCACAAGCATCATGCTCCATAGTGGGCCAGTAATATCTTGCTCTAAGAATTTTCTTTGCTAAGGCCATCCCATTATATTGAGACCCAAAGGCATCACTATGCACTTTGTTTAATGCAACATGGGATTACAATTCATTTAGACACCAAAGGAGAGTGCCATCATACCCTATATGATAAAGTGTATCTCCCATGATTATGTATTGGGAAGTGTGTTGGATGAATGATTTGCGTTGGTTACAGGTAAGGTCAAGTGATAGGATATTGTCATGTAAATAAGCATAGATTTCATGATACCAAGGTGATTGGGGACCCACAATATCACACACCATTTCATTGTCAAGAATATCATACATGGCGATTAATAGTTTCTCCACAAGGAACTCACAATCCATTTAGTCTTTAGGCATGTCAATAAGAGATCCAATTGTAGCCATAGCATCAACTTCCTTGTTCTATACTCTCAAAATCTACTCAAACTAGATATGGGTGAAATAATTCTTGAATTCATCCACCATGCATTTGTAAGGTAAAATATTATCATCCTTAGTCTAAAACTCATCATTGACTTGTTTGATTATTAGTTGAGAATCACCAAAGATACAGAGATGGGTGATATTCCATTGGATTGTGATTCTAAGGCCTATGATTAAAGATTCATATTCAAAAATGTTGTTCATGCATGGGAATGCTAACCTAAATTATTCTAGGATGTAGTAATCTTGTGGGGTGACAAAGAGAATACTCACACTAGCTCTATTATGAGTGTATGACCCATCAAAATATAGTGTCCATGTATCCAATTCTGAAACTGTAAGGACCCCCTCATCAGGAATTTTTGCTACTAATGGATACACATCTAACAAAGGAGCATCAAAAAATTGATCTACTATCACTTGCACTTTGATTGGCTTATGGTCCACATATTCTATGCCAAACTCACTAAGTAGCATAACCCACTTAGCCATGTGGCCAATTAATGATGTTCTTGATAACAGATATTTGAGTGGGTCAACTTTTGATATTAACTTGATAGGATGACTGAGCATATAATGATGCATCTTTTGTGAACTTAAAAACAACAACCAAGCAATATTTTTCCATCGGGGAATAATTAAGCTCATAACCCACAAGTGTTCGGCTGATATAGTAGATGGATCATTCTTTAGAAATCCCATCATGTTGTGCTAACAATTCCCCCACTGCAACGGATGTGGCTCAGATATATAGTAGTAGGGGTTTACTTGGAATGGGAGGCATTAAAATGGGAGGATTGGCTAGGTACTCCTTGATCTTGTTGAAGCCTTATTGACACTCTAGATCCCATTTGAAAATGATGTCCTTACATAAGAGGTTTATAAATGACTGGAATTTATCAGCAAGTTGGGTGATGAAATGCCTGATAGACTATAATTTCCCTTGCATACTTTTTAATTGTTTGAGATTTTGTGGTGGGGGAATTTCCATTATTGCCTTGAATTACACTAAATCCACTTCAATGCCCCTTCTAGATACAATGAAGCCTAATAATTTTCTAGATGTGACACCAAAAATGCACTTCTTTGGATTCAAGTGTAGCTTGTATTGTTCTAACCACTCAAAGATTTTCCTTAGGATCTTGGGATGATCTTCTCTTGTCTTAGACTTCCCTAGTAGATCATCAACATAATATTCCATTATAATATGGATGAGTTCATGGAAGATGACTATCATTGCATGTTGGTAAGTTTCTCCCATGTTCTTGAGACCAAAGGGCATGAAATTGTTGTAGAAAGTTCCCCAAGGGGTGGTTAAAGCAGTGTTGTGTTGATCTTCAAGTGCAATTCTAATATGATTATAGCCAAAAAATTCATCCATGAGGGATAGCATAGCATGTCCTGCTATGAGATCTACCAACATGTCAATGTTAGGAAGTGGGAAATCATCTCTCAGGCAAGCTTTATTAAGATCCTAGAAGTTTGTATAGATTCTAATGCTCCCATTAAGTTTTTCCATAGGTACTATGTTAGATATCCAATTATAATAGTCAATAGGTCTGATGAATCCAACCTCTAAAAAATTTTCCAATTCTTTCTTGACAAGTAAAGCCACTTCAAGATGCATTTTACTAAGCTTTTGTTTAATTGGTTTTGCATCTGAATGAACATCAAGATGATGTACAACCAACACGGGATCCAATCCTGGCATATCTAAATAGGACCATGCAAAATTAATGATCCCTTCCTTTAGCAGATTGACAATGATGGGGTACTCTTCTTCTGACAATGACTTGGAAACATAAGTGATTTTGGGCTCCTCTTCTATTCCTAGATTAACTTCTTGTGTTTCCTCAATTAGAATTGAAGAATGTTAAGATAAATGTGCTCCAAAAAGGAGAATATGAACATCCTCATCCTCTAGCACCTCATTGAGATTTTCACTATCAGATACACCCTTTATTTTTACTTTTGATGAGTCAAGAAGTGCCTCAGGGAGGTTTTCACTAGATGAATCTTTTTTGTATTGTTTCTTTTTTCTTTTTCAGTTAAGGTGTTCATCTTCCCCCAATCCTATAAGATGTACATAAGTGTCCTCTAAAGGAAAAAATTCTATAGGTGTGCTCCCTCGTAGGTCCCAATCAATAAGGTTGGGGTGATGGAGGGAAAGGCTGATGGAAAAGACTGATGTGGAATCAAAGAGGGAAGGGATATCTACATCATCATATGAGAGTATGATGGCTTCTTCTTCAGGTATGTATTCAAGGAAATTTTTATCCAAATTGAAATTATTTGAGGTGCTACTGAATGGTGTGGGACCCTTTTTCTTTTTTTCATAGCCTAAGCCCACATGTTTAGGTCACATAGGTGTCTCAATGGGGTGTAATCTTCCATGTTCCTATGCACCGAGTCCTCCCCCTTGATAATTATTTTTTTCCCAGTTTTGATGCATGGGGATAAAAATTTTGGAAGCATTCAATGAGAGGAGGTGATGGCTCAGGTTCTTCTCTATAGACCCATTGACTGATGTCTTTATCTACCTAATCTTGTAGTGTTCCTAGGGATTGGAAAGTGGTAGAACCCATGTTCTTAGAGCTAATAGTTTTTTCTTCACTTCTTCCTTCGGTGTCAATTGAGAAGGTTGTTGTAGGTGTGAGGAGATGGAGGTATTGTAGCCACATTAAGAGCTATATGCATCTCATATTCTCCACAACCTTTACTAATGATCTGGACCTTGGTAATGGTGGATTCAGATGTAGCGGATGGAATGTATGATGTGTTGGATGGTGAATTGGAGGATGGGTTAGATGGTGATTCCTAAGGTGCCCCCACTTCTACTCTTGGAAAATATTGGTAGTGGGGGAAAGTAGCTTCTAGAGCACAACAATACTCAAAGGGTTGAGGATTGGCATGGATAGTTACTTTGACCCCATTGTATGGAAATTTTAGGCATTGGAAATAGGTGGATGGAATGGCCTACATGGAATGGATCCATGGTTGGCCAAGGAGAAGGTTGTATGAAAAATCCAGATCAAGGATGTGGCATGTGGTGTATTGCATGATGGGACCAACTTGAATAGGAAGACAAATAATACCTTTTGAGTCCCTTTCTAAATTGCCATAGGCCTTGATTGTAATAGTTTGACTATCCAAGTTAGCATGACTATACCCTACCTATTTTATGAAATTTAATGTACATAGATTGAAGGTAGAGCCATTATCTACTAAGACCCATTTTACCTTATGGTGGGTGACCAGGACCTCAATGTGTAAGGCACAGTTATGGGATGGATCGATCGATGTCATATCATTCTAAATGAATCCTAGCTAATAGGTGGCTGATAAATGTCCTACTAAAGCTTGGAACTAGGTATGATCAATGTCGTTGGGAAAATGAATATCTCGAAGAGCTTTTGTAAGGATTTCTTGGTGGATTGGGGAAGACCTAAGAAAATTTAGAATGGATATTTGGGCTGGGGTCTTACAAAGATGGTCAAGAATATTGTATTGTGAACTCACAAGAGCTAGTTGAGATGAAGTGGAAAGCCCAAGAACTGATATGCAGATACGGCTTGTAGTGACAACACACTAAGTGTCCCTACCTTTAACATGGAACATAGAGACACGGGGTTCTCCTTGGATGATGCACGTAATAATGTTCTCATATTTGTATGGCACATTTTTATAGCTAATAGTATTTAAATTGTTATTCTGGCTATTATTATTAGATCTAGGGTTTGCATTTGAGGTACTGGGAACCTAATTGTACTTAGGGAAGGAATTTTGATATATCTATAATTGAGCATTGGACAATGTAGCCTAATTCACATCCACTATAATATCACCTCGATCTATGAGATCTTGGATATAACCCTTAAGTCCTTGACATTTATTAGTGGAGTGACCTTTGATCTTGTGATAATCATAATAGTCATTCTCTCTATACCAAGCGGGTTTTGTCTTTGAATCATCAAAAGGATTTGTCATAGGATAGGTAACTACATAATTTGCTTGAAGCAACCTCTTGAATACAACATTTAGGGAATCTTCGAAAGGAGTGAAGGAAAACTTATTATTCCCTTGATTGTATTGATTGGACTATGGGGGAGGATGGGATGCACCATGTGGTATAGATATGAAATTTGAAATAGATTATGGATTAGAGACACTGTGATCTTTGCAAAGTGCTAGCTACTTGGATGTGTTTAGTGTCAGTGACACCATCGTTGACAGCATTTTTTTTCTTTTTCTAGTAGTGGGATTTGTCTCTAGATGAATTTTACCTATCTTCCTTGAAGATTTTGATTTGAGCTTTAGCAACAAGGGATTTTTCGATGGTAGTTCCCTTCTCAATGACTTCCACGAAGGTGGTAACGCAATGGAGATGAATATTATGGGAAATCTCAGGGTGTGAATTTGCAACAAAGATAGTTACTAACTCTTTCTCAAGAAGACTAGACTTGAGGCAACTGGTTAAGACTCACCACCTTTGTAGGTAGCTTGCAAATGTTTCTCCTTCATGTTGTTTATCTTTTAAGAGGTCCAATGTGTTTGTGTCCTTCTCTAGGTTAAAAGATAAGTGTGCCACAAACATTTCTAAAAAAATTGCAAAGGATAAAATTGGCCCCTTCGGGAGACCCATGAACCAATCCAGACTTGTCCCATTAAGCTCCTAGGGAAAAATCATAGAAGGTAGTTGTCATTATGCATGACTTCCTAAAAATGTGTGTAAAATTCTTCCAAATGGTTTCTAGGATTTCCCCTTCCCCTATATTTATCAATTTTTTACATTTTGAAATTTTTAGGAAAGGGGATAAGTGAAATGGAAGGATCAAATGGATAAGGAAAAATTCCCTTAAATTTGAAGGATTTCTTGGAGGTACTTGCTTGTAAATATTTGAGGGAAGCCTTCATATCTTCCCATCCCTTATTGATTGGTGTTGGTAGGGGAAGATTAGTTGGATTGGACTGATCATAAGGAGAATATTATTGTTGGGGTTGTGGTGGAGGTGGGATGGTTTGATCATATGATGGTAGAGGTGGGTATGGAGGGATCTATTGGTATTACTCCACATAGGTGGATTGAGGATTGACGTAAATTTTTTGGTGTGATGGAGGGGTTTGGTAATATGAAGAAGGGGTACAACATTACTAGGATGAAGATGATTGATTATAATATGAATAATTGGGATTGGAATGATAATCATAAGTGGGTTGTTGTTGAGGTATGTATGCAGGTTGTTGTGGATTGGATTGTTGATAGGAGGTGTTTTGTTGTGATTGATATTGGAGTGGAGGTTGTTGATTATAATATGAGTAGTTAGTATTAACATTGGAAGTGATATGCTATGGTGTAGGTGTGCTTGGTTGAGGAGGCAGTTGATAATATGCATTATTCAAAGGTAATTGGTGATAGCGAGGCAAAAAATGGTGTAGTGGGGGTTGTGAATAATATTGGTATTGAGTAGCATGGTTTCCTTGGGCTTGGTGGTTGTGATTAAGAATTGACCTAGGAATAGTGTAGAGGTTGTGATGGATGTCCTTGAGGTTGGTGTGGGGGTCACTGATTTTGTTGTAAAATTTGAGATTGATGAGGTGGATGTTGATATAGTGGTTGTTGTGGGATGGAGGTACTATGATTAGGTAACAAATTTTGTTGTGGTAATGGTTGAGTGTGGATAAGGGGAATATGAGGAGGCACAAAATCAAAAGGATTATATACATTGCCTCCAATATTTCTTGATGATTGGCTCGATTGATTGGGTAGAGGTGGCAGTACAATTAGCACAAAGGATGCAGGGATAAAACCTTGAGGGTTACGACCATGTGGATTAATCAGGGGAGGACCTTGAGGATTATTTTGTCCCTATAGATTGGTTTGCACTTGTGGATTGGCTTGGGCTTGAGGATTAGTGACACCTTGAAGATTATTAGGATTAGGACCTTGAGGATTGTTGAGATTAGGTTCCACACCCATGACAAAAATTCAAATAAGACAGGGTGGGATTTGATAACAAACATCATTTCCAAACCTAGGTTGGTACCATGTATCTTGTGGAGTAACTTGGGGTACTTGAGGGATTGATGATCCCATATTGACCTGGGAGATTTTGGGATCTTGTGTTAGAGGTTTGGGTTTGATATTGATATATTGTGACATATCAAAACTAGGAGGTGGATTGGTGCCGCTCATGAGAAATTGAGCTAGAATCTTATCCCCACACTTAGTAAGAAGACATTCAATCATTTGCACATTGGTAGGATCACTAAGATTTTCATAAATGGCTAACTTAGGTTGATTGACCATGCCTTCCTCGATGGAAGGGTGAGGGTGAACTTTAGTATTGGATTGCGATGATCCACTATTAGGGGGGTGGATTTAGAGTGTGTCGAGGCTATGCACCTTGGGACTATTGTAACTCCATGATTTTTCTTTCCTGTGATTGAGTAATGGGAATGCAAATGCAAAAGGACCAGAAGACTAAGATGACACTAAGTCCTAAGATGCACTTAAGTGGTGTCCTAGATGATGACTTAAAGGATCGCTAGGATGATAGATCGATTGATTGGATGATTGCTAGGATAATGATGGATTGATAATTGGATTTGATTGAGTTGGGTTGATTGAATGGATAGGATGATTTATTGGACAAGATTGATAGGATTGAATCTCAACCAAGTTTAGGAGTGTGACTAGATGATGTAGGATGATATTGATTAGATCAAATGATGAGGATGATGATTACAACACAAAATCTACCCCTAAAATGGAACTAGATTGATTAGGCTGCAAAGGATTATTGACTCAAGATGGATGAAAATCCTAAGTAAGCATAAATGATGAGGATGAAGGTCAGTTACCTAACCGAATTGGATAAAAAACCCCTAAAACAATATCTAAGGGACTCAAATTGACAAATTGATGATGGATATGCAATATAGGGATGTCCTAAGATGCACCTATATGGTTTGATTGTAGGTTTGATGACTTTCAAAAAAAATAGATGGAATAAAATGACAATTATAGGTAGACAAATGGTGATAATTTTTTTTTATCATAGGAATAGACTCGGGAAACAACATGCTTTCAATGGTCCAAAGGATTAACTCTCAAGTTCTTTGAATGGGAGGTAGATTCACCTCTATGTTCTACAAGTCTACCCCTCCAAGTAGTGGGATCACCTATCTAAGGGATTACAGAATCACCTTTGTGTGTCAGAAGATCACCCCTCTAATTCACAAGATCACTTATATTGTCAATTGTATGGTTAGGGTTTCATAGGTTCACCTAAAAAAGTATTAGGATCACCTAAATCTTGATATGTAGGATCAGAAAGATGTGGGATCACCCTTGTGTACAATAGGTTTGCCTATCTAGTTATCAAGATCGCCTCTTTCTTCAAGTATACAAATAGGACACAAAAATTCCTATCAGGTAAAAATATCGCCTATTACTTTAGGTGTATGGATAGAGATGGTATGGAGTGGATGTGGGATCACCTATGAGGATGAAAGGATCACCTATGTCTTTGGATGTATGGACAAATATGGTAGGGACTAGACGTAGGATTTCCTATGACGGTCATGAGGCCGCCTATTCGAAGAATGGGTGGATGCAAGGTCGCCTATCTAAGAGACCCACAAGAAAATTTTCCCATGACAAAAGTGATTTTTCCTAAAGGATGACTAGAATAGACTAGGACATGGAATCGCCTCTTCTAGGGCAGGATCGCTTGTTCACAATGCAAGTTTTCCCCTATGAGAAGAAAACTCACCACTGAGGGTAGGGGAAAACTATGACAAAGGACTTAAAACATGACAAACAAGAAGAAATGGGTTGGACTAACTTAGACTGATGACAAGCACTGGTATATCACAAGGAAAAACTCCAGGCAGCACAAGCCTAAAATTATTAGTAAAAGTTTGCTAACTCAATGTAGGCCCACCATCTTGAGGGGACACCCTGAGCTTAATACTCTATGATATTGAGGTGGTTCTTTAGATCACCCTTTCTCATGAAGGTGGATAGATAGATATCCAATGGCATAAGGTCATCAATAGACGCCATGCGATTACCTTCTCTCTCCTTGAGAACTATCATAGTTCACCATGAGGATTTCTACGTCAACCTAAGGGAGTACATGGTGAGTAACTTTGGGTTATGATCCACATCCCCTACACTACACCAAGTCACAACTTAAACATGAGTCTCTATCTAGGCTA
>VDFB02023724.1:0-20414 GCA_007258455.2 Sequoia sempervirens | reverse complement strand
TATGAATACTGAATCCCCAAAGAAGCCAACTGCCAACAATGTAATTGCCAAGAAGACCCTGTAAACATACCCTATTAGCCTACGAGGGCCATTGATAGGCTAATCATGCAAATGTATCAATGTCTAGCTAGAAGGGGACATTACATCCTCCCTTGGCCCGCGGGTTCTCTGTGGGTCCTTTTGTGAAGGACCCATAGTGAAACTGGGGGCCAAGGGAGGAACCCTAGTCGAACCCACAATGAACCCGTGCATACCCTATTACTTGCAAAGAGTTCAATTTCAACTCAGGTACTAAGAAAGACACAATAAGTTGATAGTGGTTCATATTATATTCACATATAGACCAAAAGCTTATCATGCATCCCAATCGAAAGAATGTAAGGCAAGTTGTAATTGTATCTTTGTAATAGTGAACATGGCTCACTATATAATGTTGGTGAACTATTAGTTCTAATGTTTGTCTATATGCCAATAATGAATGACCGTGTCTTAATTTTTGGTTAGTTGAAGCAGTTTGTTGGTTAACTTCCCCTATTTATGGTCATGCCTATGACATTTTCAAAGAATTCTCTTTTGCTATTCTTTTTTATGTCATTGCTATTGTTGTCTCAAGTATACTAGCATATTGTACAATTTTGTGGAGAGAAAGTCCAAGAGTTATATCTGTTATCAGGATTTCTTTAACTAACTTGTGTATGTTTCCGCATTCATCCTCTAATTCCCTATACTAAAATTTGGTAGTTTTGCTGTTCTAGATTTGGGTCAAACAAACCAAAGGCTATTGACAATAGATATTTGAAGACCAATAAAAGAGAAGATACATGGGCTAGAGTGTAAACAAAAGAGAAGAAATGAGTGTAGCTTTTCTTGTGGGATATAGCAATCCAGAAGTGCATCAAACAAGAAGCACATTTCACCCAAGTTACCCACAATATCATCAACGAAACCTGGACTGAAGAACAAAAACAAGCATTAGATGATGAGGAAGA
Source organism: Sequoia sempervirens (assembly GCA_007258455.2). Classification (NCBI taxonomy): domain Eukaryota; kingdom Viridiplantae; phylum Streptophyta; class Pinopsida; order Cupressales; family Cupressaceae; genus Sequoia; species Sequoia sempervirens. Next base: position 19,425 of record VDFB02023724.1, on the reverse strand, counting down.
GCTTAAACCACCAATGGTTTATGGTTTATTAGTCTATGACATTATGTTTATAATTTATAAATTATATAATATAAAATAAAAATAAATAAATAAATAAATAAATATATATATATATATATATATATATATATATATATATATATATATATATATACTCCCGTACTCGTAACTAAGAAAAAAATTGTTGTACCGCCGTACCTGTATCTGAACCCATACCCAAACGGCAACTTAGCATTGAACCAAAGTAGGCAACACCCAATGTTGGAAGTTTGACTCAATGAAAATTTCCTAAATGACGTTATTTTACATGAGGCAAATAAAGGTATTGTAAATACATTTGAAACTTCAAGGATGTCATGAACATGGGGTAACCATGAGATTTTCTATGACTTTCCCAAGGCCGTCGTAGTAAGTCCTGACCTCTTGAAGCTTGCGGTAAATTATCACTATTTCCTTTCTTGCTAGCACATGTTCACCATGGAAGCACTTTTATTAGCCTCTTTGGGTTTCTCCACCTATTGTTCAACCTTTGGTAGAACCAATTCACCATTGAATGTTGTTAGAAGGAAGAGATGCAAAAGCCACGACTGCTACCTTTCATTTGAGACCAAATTAGCCAGTTACTGAAATCCTCTCAAATGCAAGATTTGGACCACAGGGGTCAATTTTCTCTCATGCTAGATTCACCCAAAATGGCCTTGATAAAACCAAGGGAAACTAGCTCATCACAATTGAAGATAGTTGCTAATCATCTATTAGACCCTAACTCTTCTGAAAGGGTTGCAAGGGGATACTTTTAGTCAACACCACACTGTTAAAACAAGTAGAGAAGAGGCCACTAACAAGTAGAGAAGAGGATGATTTTGGCTGTTATGTAGTGTGTAGTTGGTAGCATTAGATAAGTGATCCCAATTCTAGGTGATATTGGGGACAACACTCTAAATGAGGATTTAGATGTGTTGTATGTATGTGGAAGCAATTGAGGAAAAGGGTTTAGATAGAGAAAAATGCTAGAATTGGAACAAGAAGATTTATTAATTTTTGTATTTTGTATATGGCGCACTCTTGAGGGAGATGCACAAGTGTGTATCTTAAATTTTAATTTGATTTTCTGGCTTATTTTAATTTATGGATGTACGATTTATATGGTTACAAGAATAATTGGAATATGTTGTGTGGAAATGGTCCAAGAAACACAACCGATAAACATAAAATCAAATGAATGGTGTAGTGTTTCTGCACTGTTTTAGTAATTTGATGGAAATAGGTGTGATGATGGCTTAAACTAGATTAAGCTTAATACAATATCAGTTTCTGTCATTGAGATAAGGCATTCAACTTTTAGAGATAAGGATCTCAGTTTGTTAGATTTGCACAGAGGCTTGAAGTTTTTAACATTTTGAGCTGCCATTTACATTTTTGTCTTGAAGAGTGCTTTTCAACCTTGTTACATGAATTTGGAAAATTTCCCTAGTTTATGTATATCAATGTTATGTATCATCGTAGAACATTTAGATGCTAATACAGATTTTGTACTGTGTCTCCGAAATTGCTAACAAATTTGAATGTTTCAAAATAGAACCTTTATCTTTGTAGCTTAATAGAAAGCTGTTTGTACATCATTTCAACATGCATTGAAAGAACAATTCATTAAATGGGTTGATATTTTTGAATTGAATTCATTTATTTTGGTGTTGCACATGTTGAAAATTTGTGTTTATTATTTTAGATTAAGGTTATTTTCTTTTAATGAGCTCTAGATGATTTTTGTTCTCTTGGTACTCATGCATGTACATCTTATGTGTCACTGCAGCTTTGTCATGGGAATATTGTCGCATTTACTCCTCTTCATAACATAAATTGCAACCATGGGCTTATATATGTTACAGTACAGGTTAGACTCTCCTTTGAAGATCCCAGTTTTAGCTAGGTTGTTGGAGGTAGCTATGCACTTATCTGATTTGACCATAGCAAGTGCTTGTTCCTTTCAGGGGTTTCTTAAAATATGTCAGCTTCCATCCCTCAACTATGACAATTACTGGCCGGTTAAAAAGGTATGTCTGATATGGAACATTGTCATTTAATTGGTTGTAAAAAATTTCATGAAAATTTGATCTCTCACTTTTCTCTTGCAGCTTGACAGATATTGTCCGTCTAATATGAAAAAAATGTTCTACTTGATTGTTGTGGGTTTGTTGCAGATTCCTTTGAGGGGTACTCCCCATCAGATAACATATTTTCCAGACAGCAATCTTTATGCCTTAATAATCTCTTTTCCTGTAAGTTTTGATACTTTAATGTGATCATTTGTTATTTGGAATGGAATCAACACTATAGGCATTTGCTTTCTGATTACCTATTAATGTCCATTTGAAAACTTCTAGCCACTTAAAATTATTTATATTTTTAATGTTTTGTTTTATGTTCTTTGCGAGTTTATTGTATTGATAACCAGGTCATTTATGCTATAGATGTTTTCGTTCATAGCAATTCATAGTTGTCCATAAGCTTGTCAATGGCATGGATGGGTTGATGCAATCGTCTAAGCAAAGAATCACTTAATAGTTTATTGTAACACCGAACTAGTATGGCTGTCAATTTTATGTTAAGGGATTTTTTGTTAACTGCTGACTCTATTACAACCCCCTTACTGGCATTGTAGTTAGACCTGTTGGCATGATTCTAAGCATTTTCATTAGAATGGTAAACATTAAAAAAGGCCTTTAGAAGGAATTTGATTTTTGGAAAGATTGGTTAGAATGATCATTTTTATAAGTGTTGATTTAAAATTTTAGAGTATGATGAAGTTGGTTTTCTCAGATGATTTCGTGGAATAGGTAACAAATTTGTCATTTTATAGGTAGAAGAAAAGATAGGACCCAATTTAGGTTACTTGGGTCCTTTTTTGAAATAATGAAAAAATTGAAACTACTAAGCATTTGAAATAAAGAATTAAGATGAGGTAAATACAGGTGTCCTTCAGATTATTTTAACTAGATTTAGTGTAATCTAAAACTTGTTGGGCCAAAATATACAATAAGAATATAGAATGAGTGAATGAGATGTACTCATGCTTAAATACTTGAAAGATTAATACACAAGGAATAAATAACTGATGTAATTATTTTTGCTTGTGGTCTTGATGGGTGCTAAATTTGGTTAGAAAATAATGCAGACTTTAAATTTTGCTTTTAGTAATGGTTGATAAACAAAACAGGTCGTAACAGATCCATATTGAAATATTTTCATTTTTCAAATATTACTCTTATTCCCAAGCAATTTCCCTTTAATAGCCATAGTTAAGAATGTTTCTTTCACTTGCATGTTGGCAAGGTTCCCCATTTACTTTTCTAGGATAGGTTGATTGCTTCAGTTACTAGCCATAGGTCTTTGTTGGGATTTTGTCACATCACCTTGCCCTTGAATTAACTCAAAGCTAAACTTTGCTTTGAACCTATTTTGCCAATGCTTGATATTAATGCATCCTTTGAAAGTGAGACATACATCTGATTTGACACTCATCATGAAAATCATGTTGCATAATATTTATAAACATTCGACAACACTATGCGAAGGCACTACCCTATGAAAATGAGCCCTACTCAAATTGAATACAAGCTGTAAGTAATGTTAGCACTATTTCTTAGGTAAGGAAACCATCATTCGCTCTGATCATAAGCTTGTTCAGCTTTTGCATGTGCAAACAAAGCTGGAGAAATCAGTGAATGACCTTTCTTAAGTTCCATATAGGAGTATATAGGAAGGGGTAAGACAACAAAATGGTTTACTGTTTGAGCTGATCTCCTAGCATCTTTCATTGATAGTGTTTGATAATTGAGATCACAACACCACGGATAAGGTTTCAGTGTAGTCTGAAGATTTGGAATTCACATATACCTACAACACCTTTTCTTGAGGACAAGGAGTTTTGAATTTTCTGGACAAGCTTGGCCACTAATGTGTTCCTTCTGGCACACCTCGCAGCAAATGCATCTTGGTGGCACATTACTCAAAATTAGCTAGTCATTTTCAAGTCATCAAAAAATGGTTCAACTCAAACAACATTTCTGTTGGCTGTACATGCATAAAGACATTGAGGCTCATTTCAAATTTTGTGACCTTTAAAACATTGCAAAACTAGTATTTTGCAATTTGGGTAATGTACACACATCTTTCAGTTCCATTTAAACCATGGGAATCTATGAGCATGGATTTCTTATCTAACTCTCTGATGAACGAAACATCAGCATGAATAGGTGTTTGTTGTAGTCAATTGCCCCTTAGATATGGTGGCCATGGTTGCATGCAAGAAGATTATCAAGACACCAGAGACAACCAAACTCTTGTTTTTCACATTTGGATACACTTTGGAGTTCCTCTCTCCATTGTATCTGATCAAGGGCCTAGGTTGGTTAGTAATTTCTTACAAACTATGTGTAAAATGCTAGATACTTAGTTGGATGAATGAACACCATATCCCCTTTCAAATTGATTTTTGAACTGAAGTAGGTGCTTGCATCCTAGTCCATATTTTGTGAATGTACAATAGTGATCATCCTTACACTTGGAGTTGGGATGGTGAGTTTTTGTGCACCCAGTACCACTGCTTTTTTTTTGTCATTTGGCGAGCATTTTGGGAAATGCTAGATACTCAATTGGATAGATCAATGCCATCCCATGCATTGACTGATGTTAACTGCATCTTAGTCAACTTTGAATGTACGGTAGCGCTTATCACCAATATGATATCTTGGTATATATACATTTAACATACTCGTGATAGGGGGTCATCAAAGTTTTATGGGACATAGTCCAACCCATAAATGATATGGGTTCTAACTTGTGGCACCTCTTGGCAATGCTTTTCTTACCCCTACAATTCTGGAAACTAATGCACAAAAGAATTGGACAAGGAAGAGAAAATTCCTTAGACATATTGAACAAGTTCATTGTTAGATTTGGTAGATTTTGACTTGCAAAAAGAAGTAGCACTATGAAGGTCATGATTCACATCAGACATCACACTTTTAAGATTAATGACAAAATTTAGTAGCATTTATAGAAAGACTGATTCTAAGCATGCACTCCCCATCATAAGATCAAACTATTGCACTATGAACCTTTCACCATGCCTTGTATTGTTGGTGAGAAGATATTCATCCTAGATCTTACTCCATACTTGGGAGTGCATACTTTGTTCAATGTGGAGCTACTAAAACCATACACACTACGTATACTCAAGTGCCCCTTAGTTTAACATCTAATAGATTTAGATTAGAGGACTCAAGTTTAGTGAAGAAGGATAAACTCATTGCCAATACCTTAATGTGTTCTTGCCATGGCACTTGTTTTTTTTAGCTCATTTTCCACAATTGCTCACTCATGCAATGGGCAAGATGAATATTCAAGAAAGACTATATGACTTAAGCACACCTAGTTTTGGGTACCAAAATCATTGCTCACACTCTCAGAGGAATCAATCCATTTCAAGGCCAAGGAAACGTCATCTTGAAGGGGATTGATTAGTTCATCAACAAAATATGAGTGATTTAAGGTCAATTGTTGAGAGTGAGTATGGGTTCAACAAAAACCAAGAGGGTGTTTCTAGAGGTATCCTTAATAGGATTGATTACAATTGAAGATAAATAAAATTGAAGCTTTTCCAATAATATCTAAGGTATGCTTCGGCCTAGAAGTTGTCACTAGACCAAAGACTAACCTATTGCGCATAAAACCTATATTAAGCTGATAAGAACGTCATTGCACAAATGCAAGATGAGAGTATGCAAATATCTAGGATAAGAACTTTGAAGGTGTAATATTCCTCAATTTTTTCGATTTTTAATCAGCACCAAACACCACTATTAGCATTAGCTCCAAATAATAGCCAGATTGAAAAGTAACCCTTCACCTTTTGATCACCAAGATCCCAATGTGGGCGAGGTGAGAGCATACGGTGCCAGGGATCTTTAGCAACTGGAAAAGAATTACAAAGCTGCTAGGTGGCTAGCTGACCATGAAATGAAAGTAATTACAAGAGTAGGCGGATAACCGACCATAAGCTCAACCACTTGTTCAACGGGAGCAAAAAAAATTACAAATAATGAGGCGGCAAGCTGACCATGAATCCACTCTACCACTTATTCAGTGGGGGGAATTATTAAACTTAAAGTGCTGAAATATAAATGCTTCAACCACTTATCTAGTGGGAGTTGAATACAAAACTTAATTGCAGCAAATAAATAAATGACTGTTAGTACTACTAACCAGCCTTACAATAAATGAATTTCAGCTGCAAAATATGTCAGAATAAAGGCCAAATACAACCAATGATTAAGGACATAATCCTTAACTCTTTACAATGATTACAATCAGATTTTAGCCTCTAAATATCAGAAAATCAGAATTACTTCAAGTCTGATTAGAAACAGTAAAAACAGAAAATCAGACCAGCAAGTAAGAAATTCACCAATATGGACGCAACTCCTTCAATGCAGCTCCAGAAGACTTCAAACAACAATCAAATAAAGCCTCTAACCAAGGCGTCCAAACTCCAATGAACAAATGGTGCCAAGACAATAGAAAAGACTTGGCACGAGTCCCAATGCAACGAACAATGAAGTGGTATGGCCTGCAAGAAGGTTGACCTCTTCTAGAAAATTAAATACTCAAAAATAAATTCTGTAAACTTGCAATTCTAGGCGCCCTTCATAGTAAAACAGTATGAGCCAGTACCCAGAATGAAATAAAAATCGATGGCGAAGCGATCAGAAGAAATCTACTTCAACAATGATGTTGAAAAGCATAAATAAACAAATTATAGAGCAACAACCTGTTTATAGAATTCAGAAATTAAGCTCAATCTGCACCTCTGTGTGAAGCACAGTCTTTAGTCACCATCTAGGAAGCCATAGTTTCAAGCCCGAAGAATGGCATAGAAAGCTAGAAGGTATGCAACCCTCATAGCAAAGTTTGAACTTAGTTCAACAGCATAACATTACCAAATTTCCAAAAAGATACTCAACACTTAGCAAAGCATCAATATATAGGCACAATTGGGCGATTGAAGCAACCTGTGACTCCCACCAGTTGATGTTAGCAGTGTCGGGCCTCAACTTCCAACCCCGACTTATCAAGCAATAAATTAAATGTAGCCTTAACGGGTATTTAATTTATTGGAGACATCATTTGGTGAAGAGGTGCTTCACTTGGGATAATAAATAATATTTAATTATTGTTAATTGTATGAGGCCGACTTCTTTGAATTGCCACCTTTTGTATTTGTTACAATCTTTCATCTTGGGCCGACTTTGTAATGTGCAAAGACACGATTCATGAAGGCTATCTCTTCGATTTGTATATATACAAGATGATATTTAGTTGATCACTATTCAATCATATCATTCATAGTTCGATTCCATAGAAGTGCGAGTTTATTCAAGAGCAGATCGAAGTCTTCAAAGAAGGCCGAATTTATTATCAAGGAAGAGCGATATTATTATCAGGTGGTTGCATCAAGTTTGGTGCTGATATTTGGCCTTGTGATTGGCCTCATTGTAAAAAGAATTGCCGAGTATCATTCAATATATAAGTGATATATTGTTGTTGGGTTTTTCTCCCTCAAGTTGGAGGGTTTTCCCAGGGTATATGTTGTGTCAAATTGTGTGAAATTGTTTTTAATTTTGCCTATTTAATTTCTGATCCTAAAACTAACATGGTATCAGAGTGGGTTTAAGCAAGATCGTGATCAGATTTCTATAAGCAGCGTACTCTTTTTATCTTGTTCTCATCTTCGTGTGTCTATCTTATCTTTGAAAATGGTGAACGGGCGCAAGGTTGAAGATAGGCTTGAAGGTGCTTCCAACTTCACCTCTTGCAAGTTTAGAGTTTTGATTGCATTGGAAGAAAATGAGATTGCTGAGTTCGTGGAGAGCGAAGTTCCCGAGCCTTCCGATGAGAATGAGAAGTCACAATGGAAGAAGAATGGCACAAAGGCCAAGAAGATTTTGGTTGATTCTGTGAAGGATCACATTGTGCCGATTATCTCCAAGTTGAAGACAGCGAGAGAGATGTTCAAGACCTTGGAGTCATTGTATGAGATCAATAATACAAGCAGAGCTCTTTGTAGAAACCCCTTGTTTCCCCTAATTCTGAATCTGATGTCTTTCTGATGATTTTTCTAAAGTTTTGGTTTTTGGACTGTTTTGTGGGTTTTTAAGCCATAAATGAAGATGGCGATTTTTGCAAGTGCTTGAAATAAATTCAATAAAAATCATCTAACTCTAAAACAATGAAATATGGATGCCAGTACATTCATATATTCTTCCAGAGATGATTACACAAATACCAAGTTACATGCAAGGTGTAAAGATAATGATTTTATTAAAAACCTGGTTTTAGTTGCAGCAAGGTGAAATATGCCAAATTCTGGAAATGAACCTCAGCTACTGTTGAACCTCGGTGAGATCGATCTGCAGACAGCAAGACTTCTCCACCAGATAAATGCATAAACTGTTTCAGCTCCTTAACCGCCCCAACATGAAACCAAATGCAGCTCCAACACAGCGATGGGTTCGAGAGGACGCTTCATCTACTGCATTGAAGGCCAAAATATAATCAAGATGTATCCTCGGCTCGAATGAAGCCGAAACGTCTGAAAGCACAAGAACAAGACGGCCCGCTCCTTAAATAGAGGCCTCAATATAAAGATGGAACTCACAAGGAAACCCCACCGCCCCCTGTTAATGCACAAAATCTTTCCCAAAACAGGCTTTACTCAAGATCTGAAACACGTCTTTTGCAGCTCTATGATGTTGATACGGCTCATAACCAGCACCTCCTTAAACCGTACGGCCTTGGATGAGTACAGCTAATGCTTGGAAATGGACACCACAACAATATTTGTATTTAGAACAATGAATCTATGAAGCAAACCTCTTGAATGTTTAATATCCTTATGCTCTGCAACGGCCCTGCTGTACCAAAGTACGGCTGATGACAGCAGTATTAATGATTTGTACGGCCTCCTCTAAACCCTCCAGAATGTCAGTAAAATAGACGCCTCAAAGAAAGAAACTCTTCTGTAATGATGTTCTATTGAAACCCTGAGTGCAAATATACTCTGTATGCTCTTGTAATTTCTTCTGGGTGAAGAAATCTCACAACTGGCAGTAAATCGGGTGATATCTCACACCCTCTGAATTGATTCGATGGAGATGGCTCGTTCTCCAAGGAATTCGAGATGAAACCCTAAGGTCTCCGTTCTCAGACAAAAACTGATCAATTTTCAATAAGTCAAAATATGCATAATGGCACAAATCCCAATGCAAAACCTTTTATTCTTCTCAAAAGGGCGAATTCCTTAATAATAGGGATTTTAATATATTTAACTTTTTAATTCTTTTAATCTTTCAATAGTCTCCAGCCCAAAAATATTTAATCATTAATTAATTCGCAAACTGGCCCCTTCCTGATGATGGGCGCACCCCTCAAGGCAGATAACTTAAGTTATAATTTAATATTATAACTTTACATTATAATCGTTAAATAATTAATATAATTAAATATTAATATCTTCCTCGTTACACATCCGATAACTGTTCCGTCTGATGCTGACGAACACTGAAATGATCCCTTTAACCCACGCTAATTCTAATACTTAAAATAGTAAATCAACATCGTCAGCTGTGAACTCTGCAAAAATAGTAATTCTCAAGCAAAAGGTCTCCGGATCAGCTTCCAAACGAAAAGCTAATTGATCAAAATCGCTTAATTCCACCGCCGGAAGAAGCCCAAACGTAATTCTACACTCGGCTGCCTCACGTAGGGTCCTTGCATGATAGGCCATCTTCACAATTCGGGATGCTCAGCCAAAAATGGGGACATGATAGCCCCTAAAATTGCTTGTCCCTGCTAAATTCTCATCAGCAAACAAACTCCTAACTTCTAAGGCCCAAAAGAAAAACTGAAATGTCCCACACACTCCGGACTGGCTCTCAGCATCAAAACCCTCTAACTGCTAGTCTGGCCACTCGATCCCAAACTTCAGCCAGAAACCCTCAAGGCCGTGATTCGCCCTTCCTCGGGACGCTATCACACGCTTCCAACTTCACCATGTTGAGAATAGTGAAGTAACCCAATGGGACCCATCCAATACTCAGTGCCAAAGCTGTCGCCACCGGGATCCCAATACAATATGAATCCACATCCATCCGTCATGCAGAGATAAAAACCTCTAGAAGCATCTACTATCCTGAATCTCTCCCTGTCTTCTGCTAAATACTCATGGATGTGATAACTGTCCAAACCATCATGCCGACTAATACCATAGTCACCCTGTAACCATGTACCTGTATGAATCTGCGACATAGAAGTATCAAGCCCTATCAAATACATATCGGCATGATGTAAAACGGACTGCTGTCCCTGCAAGTAATACCCCGCAAACTGCTGAGTCAAGTACCTGCAGCTGCCAACCCCATCTTGTGAAGATGGTAACTCTGCACACAAATATGAATTACTCCCCTCGACTGTACCGAGAGAATCACCCTGTGCACAAGTGTCGTGCATCGAATATGAATCATGTACAGGTGGATCAAAGGAAAAACTATACGCACTCCTCACTGTGTACACCTCATTAAACTCCTCTGTGAGTCTTGTTTGGAATTGCGATGCACTGGAACAATCCCAAACACTATGATCATCACCCAACCTGGAACTAATATCAAGAGTACGTTCAGCCTCCGACTCGAAGAGTGGATTATCATAGACCAAACCACCATCAAATTCAAATAATGGATTGTTCACAAACTGCACAATCACTCCATCTTGATCTGAATCATCCATCTCGGAATCGCTGGAATAATAGGATGAATTGTACTCCTGACTTGGCTCAACCAGCTGCCGATCATAGTCAACTGCATCGGACAAAAAGATTGATTTGCTTCCAGGAGAGGAAAACAAACCAACATAAGTACCAATCTCCCAACTGGATGAGACTCTGAATATCTGCTGTGAAGATGGACAAGTATCAAGGGTTGTCACACAACTCTCTAGTGAATCCACAACCATGTCACAGGAACGATCAATGAACTGCCTCGCATCACCTATCACGGAACTAATCTCAAGAGAACCTGGTGCAACGCGTGGCTCACCGCTACTCTCATCGAGTGCACTCATCCTATCTGTATCAACTGCTCCTGTGAACGTGAAGGATGTAACCTCATCCTCAACATCTCCCTCATTGCTATGAACCATGGGCGTATGCTCCTCACCAACCACTGCCATGGAAATCTGAACTATATCCAAGGATGGTGAAGATTGTGCCAAACTCAACGCCTCGGTAAACCTCTCAATCTGTAACTGTGACTCTCGAAGAGCCAGCTGGGTGCTATGCAATGAGTCCCTAGTCACCTCCAGCTCATGAGTGAGCTTCCACTAACTGCTTCTCCCTTTCCTCTAATGCATCATAACAAATGCAATCCCACTGAAGAAAATCCCCGGTCCGAGCAATTTCAGGTAGCTCTTGTTTCATCGCACCAATTGCTTCTCGGAGTGCATGTATCACTGCAAGGGAAAAACCACTCTCACTGTGCTCATCTGTCAAAGGCGGACTCCAACCATAGGTAGACAACATCTGACGAGCAACGTCAAAATGCTCAAGGGCGGTGGCAATCATATTATCATTCACTTGTAGTTGCCCAACCAAATGATGCGGACTCTGAAGCTTACGACCCCCATACAAGATTTCCGGTTCACCATATGCACTATGATATGACGCTGATCCGTCATTGCTCACCTCATGATAAGCAGCATCATGTGCGCTTTCAACCCTGCACACCTCAACATCTAAGGTACTGCTGCTCTGTACCTCAAAGGATGGCTCAACTGGTACGGTAGAAGTTGCTGGTATGACAATATCTTCACACGCTTCTACTCTAACAGTGACTGCATGCTCATCCAACGCATGATCCTGGGATTCCATATCAACATATGAATCCTCTAACTGGTTCTCAGAGGTCTGATCCGAAAAATCAGACTCATCATAACATAAGTTCTCAACACCAACTGCATCACTAGTACCCAACTCTACAGTCTCTTCGTGTAACAACTCAATAGGGTTACTTTGCATGTGTGAAACCGCCGTTGTATCATGCTCACGTGACGTTTCACCATTGCTGTCATAAAAATCAGAAGTAGCCTTCAGGGCAGAAATTTCTCGAGTCATCTCATGCAAGGGCGATGTAGGTAAGCCATTACCCGAAGCGGTGCTAGTATGTTCTCGAATTAAATCAGCACTTCTATCAAACTCATCACATAAATTTCTGCCTTCTTCATAGGAGACTGAAAATATCAAATCATTTTGACGAAGAGTGGTATCATCCTTATGCGTAGATTCTCTATCCTTTCCAGGTGTAAACAACTCACGAGCTGTAGTGAGATATTTCTGTTTTGCGAACTCTGTCTTATGGCAAAGACTCGGGTGCACATCCACGTAACTCATGAAAGGAAGTTTGTCTTTAATCTTCTGAGGTAGATTGCTATACTCCTGGAACATGCTATTCACTTCTCTTTCTGTGTTTGGTGGTGTTTTGTCAATAGTGATCCTTTCACTGGTCTCAGGTGATTCTAACTGCCACTTGTCATTCGCTGTCCTAAATGTACCGGCGAACAAACCCTCATGCCTTTCACCTGTTATAACCTCATCGGGCTCCTGTCTCGTGAAAGTGGGCCTAGTAGGCCTGTCTGCTGTCCGTGACACTGTCCTAGGAGCTCTCCGTGAACCTGCAACACTCCTGTCATCGTCACGATGTGGTGACGATCTCCTCGGAGTATCCAATCTCTGAAGTGCAACTGCCACCTGCTGTAATACACCATTTGACCGCCGTTGACCTGCACTAAGTTCTCTGAGTGCATGCAAGACCTCTGCACGGTCCTGACCTCTGTTATTGTAAGGAGTCTCTGTTCTAAGATTAACTGTTCTATCAGTCCTGTAATACCTGTTAGTTCTGTCATTCCTGTCAGCCATGATTTCTGGCTGTCTGCTCAAACTGCGTTGCCTTTCAATCAAGGCACGTCTTCGTGTATAATACCTGTATGTGTCAAATTCCTCTGGCTGCATGTGATGGCTAAACCCTAAGGATGGCAGGATTTAGCTCTGATACCACTGTAGAAACCCCTTGTTTCCCCTAATTCTGAATCTGATGTCTTTCTGATGATTTTTCTAAAGTTTTGGTTTTTGGACTATTTTGTGGGTTTTTAAGCCATAAATGAAGATGGCGATTTTTGCAAGTGCTTGAAATAAATTCAATAAAAATCATCTAACTCTAAAACAATGAAATATGGATGCCAGTACATTCATATATTCTTCCAGAGATGATTACACAAATACCAAGTTACATGCAAGGTGTAAAGATAATGATTTTATTAAAAACCTGGTTTTAGTTGCAGCAAGGTGAAATATGCCAAATTCTGGAAATGAACCTCAGCTACTGTTGAACCTCGGTGAGATCGATCTGCAGACAGCAAGACTTCTCCACCAGATAAATGCATAAACTGTTTCAGCTCCTTAACCGCCCCAACATGAAACCAAATGCAGCTCCAACACAAGGCGATTTGGCCTGGACAGAGGACGCCTCATCTACAGATTTGTATGGCCAGAAATATAACTGAAGATGTATCCTCTGCTTTTCTGGAATGGCTGAAACGTCTGGAAAGCACAAGAACAGTACGGCCTGTTCCAATAGAGGCTTCTCCCTCAATATAAAGATGGAACTCAATAAGAAACTCCCAGCCGCCCCTGTTAATGCACAAAATCTTTCCCAAAAACAGGCGCTTGACTCAAGATCTGAAACACGTCTTTTGCAGCTCTATGATGTTGATACGGCTCATAACCAGCACCTCCTTAAACCGTACGGCCTTGGATGAGTACAGCTAATGCTTGGAAATGGACACCACAACAATATTTGTATTTAGAACAATGAATCTATGAAGCAAACCTCTTGAGTGTTTAATATCCTTATGCTCTGCAACGGCCCTGCTGTACCAAAGTACGGCTGATGACAGCAGTATTAATGATTTGTACGGCCTCCTCTAAACCCTCCAAAATGTCAGTAAAATAGACGCCTCAAAGAAAGAAACTCTTCTGTAATGATGTTCTATTGAAACCCCGAGTGCAAATATACTCTGTATGCTCTTGTAATTTCTTCTAGGTGAAGAAATCTCACAACTGGCAGTAAATCGGGTGATATCTCACACCCTCTGAACTGATTCGATGGAGATGGCTCGTTCTCCAAGGAATTCGAGATGAAACCCTAAGGTCTCCGTTCTCAGACAAAAACTGATCAATTTTCAATAAGTCAAAATATGCATAATGGCACAAATCCCAATGCAAAACCTTTTATTCTTCTCAAAAGGGCGAATTCCTTAATAATAGGGATTTTAATATATTTAACTTTTTAATTCTTTTAATCTTTCAATAGTCTCCAGCCCAAAATATTTAATCATTAATTAATTCGCAAACTGGCCCCTTCCTGATGATGGGCGCACCCCTGAAGGCAGATAACTTAAGTTATAATTTAATATTATAACTTTACATTATAATCGTTAAATAATTAATATTTAATTAATATAATTAAATATTAATATCTTCCTCGTTACACATCCGATAACTGTTCCGTCTGATGCTGACGAACACTGAAATGATCCCGAACGCTGCCAATCTCATACTGCTAAAAATAGCAGGGGTCCCACACTGCCTGCCAGGAACTGCTAAAAATAACAATTCTGCAAAAGGTCTCCGATCAAGCCCAAACGAAAGCCAATTGATCAAAACTGCCAATCTGACGCTGAGCCAAGCTCCGAAACGACCCTCTAACCACTCTGTCAGCCTACGAGGGTCTCATGATAGGCCAATCTCACGATCTCTGATGCTCGCCAAAAATGGGGACATGACAGCTCTTGCAGTGAGGCAACAACTTCATCATATCTAGATGGCCAAAGGAGATTTTGTCATTTCCTTCATGAAGATCACCGAGTTAAGAGATCAACTTTGTGCCATTGGTCATATGGTTGATGATAAGGTACTTGGTCATGTTGGCACTCAATGGTCTTCTGCAATCTTGGGAGCCATTTATCCAAGGCATTAGTGGAAGATCGAAACTACCAAAGTTTGATCATCTTAGGGCAGATTGCATCCAAGTAGAATCTAGATTGGTTGCGAGAGGCAATGGGCAAAATTCTACCAATGAAGACATTCATATACTTGCTGCTCAATTTTCGAAGAGGAAAGGAAGAGAAGGGAAGAAAGGCAACTTCAAGAGGGACAAAGATAGAAGATCGGATGGTGCTCCTGAATCAAAGAAGAAGGATCTCTCCCATATACAGTGCTTCAAATGTGACAAGTTTGGTCACTATGCGAAAGATTGTCCAACTAGACCTAAACAACATGCTTCTATTGTGGATGTGGGTGAGGTCTCTCCTCAGAAGGATTCAAGAGACAATTCAAGTGGATTTCTATTTTATTCTGCCCTATCAAGCAATGTTCCAATAGATAGCAACACTTGGTTGATTGATAGTGGTGCCTCTCGTCACATTACTTGATTTAGAGAACATCTTTCAGATTTGGTGGAGAGAGATACAAGCATTCAAGTCATAATTGGAGATGAGGCACACTATTCCGTGAAAGGTGTTGGAACCTCCTCTCTTCACTTAGATTCCGGGATCTCTCTTCAGTTGAGCGATGTGTTATTTGTTCCAGGTATCAAGAGGAACCTTGTCTCTATTTCAGCCTTGGAGGACAAGGGATATCAAGTTGCATTCTCTGAAGGAAAAGTTCTTGCATGGCCGAAGAACTCTAGCATCAAGATAGCCCGAGTGATTGGTGTTCGACAAGAGAGTCTCTATAGACTTTCCACTCGTCCAATGCAAGCCTTGTTGCATGATTCCATCAGTTCATGTGAGCTTTGGCACAAAAGACTTGCTCACCTTCATTTCAAAGCACTCCCATCCATGGAGAAGATGGTCATTGGCCTTCCTAAACTCAACCAGGAGCATGGAGGTACTTGCCGAGGATGCGCATTGGGTAAGAATACTAAAGGTCCTTTTCGTAGTGGTGAAAGTACATCTAGATGTATTCTAGATCTTGTTCATTCTGATTTGTGTGGTCCAATGTCTCTTGCTTCTTTGAGTGGTTTTTGGTATTATATAATTTTCATTGATGACTACTCTAGAAAGACTTGGATTTATTTCTTAAAGACTAAAGAATCTGAAGAGGTACTTGAGAAATTCAAGGAATTTAAGGCTCAAGTAGAGTACTTGTTTGGGAAGAGAATCAAAGTTCTGAGATTTGACAACGAAGGAGAATACATCTCTGGTGGCTTTCGTAACTTTTGTATCGAGGCTAGGATTAAGAGGGAGTTTTGTGTCCCTTACAATCCACAACAAAACAGTGTTGCTGAAAGGAAGAATAGATCTATTGTTTAAGCAACTAAAGCCATGATCCATGATCAAGACTTGCAAACCTTCCTTTGGGCTGAAGCATCTAGAACATCAGTGTATGTTCAGAATCGGAGCCCGCATCGTATTTTGGAGAACATGACTCCTGAAGAAGCCTTTACAGGTGTGAAGCCTGAAGTTAGTCACTTGAGAATCTTTGGTTGTCCTGTGTATGTTCATGTTCCTAAAGATAAAAGGACTAAGTTGGAACCATCTGGCAAGAAGGGAATATTTGTGGGCTACAGTGAATCTTCAAAAGCCTACAGGATTTACATTCCAGGTCAAAAATAGATAGAGATTAGCAGGGATGTTACATTTGAAGAAGATTTTGCATTCAAGAGATCTAAAGGCTCTTACATGGAGATAGATAATGAAGACCATGAGACTCCTCAGGACATGGAAGTTGACCATACTCCTGAGATTCAGAGGGAGTCTACTGAACCAGAAGAAGATGGTGATCCAGTTGAGCCTTTGGAACCGATTGATGGACCGAGAGACATTGTTATTGGTTGAAAGAGACCTCTATGGGCTAGGCAAACAATGCAGGAGGCAGAAAAGTTTGCAGCCCCTAGAGGAACATTCAAAGAAAGCAAAAGACCACAGAAGTTTCTAAGCTATGTTGCATTGAGTCGAATTATTGAATCTGAGCCTTCCAGTGTTGAGGAAGCTTCAAGTCAGCAGGTATGGAGAGATGCTATGGCTGAAGAATATCAATCTATCATCAAGAACGATGTTTGGGACATTGTACCTAGACCAAAAGAGAAATCTGTTGTATCTTCTAAGTGGATTTTCAAGATCAAGCATGCAGCTGATGGAAGCATTGAGAAGTATAAGGCTAGATTTGTGGCTAGAGGATTCTCTCAGAAAGAGGGAATAGACTATGAAGAAACCTTTGCTCCAGTTGCTCGTTATACATCCATTAGGACTATCATTGCTATTGTAGCAGCTAAAGGATGGAAGTTACATCAGATGGACGTGAAGATTGCATTCCTTAATGGTGTAATTGAAGAAGAGTTATACATTGAGCAACCTGATGGCTTTGACATTCATGGGAAGGAGTCTCGTGTTTGTAGATTAAAGAAGGCTTTGTATGGCCTTAAGTAGGCTCCTCGTGCTTGGTATGAGAGGATTGATCATTACCTGATGAGCTTGGGCTTCCCCAAGAATGATGCTGATTCAAACCTGTACTTCAAGGTAATTGATGGTGAGGCATTGATCTTGGTTCTCTATGTTGATGATCTATTTCTTACAGGAGAAGAACACCTCATTATCAAATGCAAGGAGTTAGCTTCTGAATTTGAGATGAAGGATCTTAGATACATGTATTACTTCCTTGGTTTAGAAGTATGGCTGAGGCCTAATGAGATCATTCTGAGTCAAGGGAAGTATACAATAGACATCTTGAAGAGATTTGGCATGATGGATTGCAAATCCATGTCCACACCTATGGAAACCAATTTGCAGAAGCTAAAAGAGTCTGCAACTAGTTCTGATCTGGTGGATCCTACTATGTAC
This sequence comes from Sequoia sempervirens, assembly GCA_007258455.2. Taxonomy (NCBI): domain Eukaryota; kingdom Viridiplantae; phylum Streptophyta; class Pinopsida; order Cupressales; family Cupressaceae; genus Sequoia; species Sequoia sempervirens. The sequence continues at coordinate 1,416 of VDFB02023724.1, read as the reverse complement.
AGGCAGTTGATTGGATTGTTGATGTATCTAGTCAATACTAGACCAGATATTTGCTATGCAGTGAGTGCACTTAGTCAGTTCATGTGTGAACCAAGGCAAATACATCTAGTTGCAGTCAAATATATTCTGAGATACTTGCGTGGCACAGTTGGGTATGGCTTGAGATATTCTTCCAGTGTGGACCTAAAGCTGCAAGGATTTTCTGATTCTGATTGGGTAGGGTGTGTAGCTGATCGGAAGAGCACCTTTGAATGTTGCTTTCCTGGTGTAGTAGGAAGCAGTCTTCAGTGGCAGTAAGCACCGCAGAGGCCGAGTATATTGCAGCTTGTGTGGCAGCCCGAGAAGCAGTGTGGCTTCAGAAGCTCCTTGCAGGATTGTTTGGACAATCATTGGAGCCGATTGTCATTCATTGTGATAATCAAAGCTGTGTGAAACGTTCTGTCAATCCAGTGTTTCATGACAAAACAAAACATGTTGAGATCAAATACTAGTACATCAGAGATATGGTATTGAGTAGAACACATGACTTACTATAAATAGTAAGTGCTTGGAAAGGTTGACGGATTTAGATGCATGTGACATCACCTTGGAGATCTATGAAAACATAGAAAAACCCAGAAACCTTTCCTGCATGCAAAGAACCAGAGAGAAATGCATGTCATTTTCTCAACATGCATGTTACTTTACCCTAATTTGCTCAACTAATTAGCCTACAGGTTTCCGGAAATATGCTAAATCCAACTGAAGAGTACAGGGCTAAATTTGGGACATTACAGTTCGCTCTTCCCAAAATTGCTTGAGCAATGCCACTACACTCCAAGGAAAAAGATTGATCCATACTTTGCTAAGCATGAACTCTGGATCGAAAGTCCATCTTTGAAAAGACCCACCACGCTGGTGCTGCCTTTCACTAATCATACAAACAATACCAACATACCAAAATTGCACTTTCCTCCTTTGTAACCCTGATAGGTTACAAAACATGTGACTTGAACTGAAAGGCCAGGAGGAACTAAATTCAAAACATAGCAGCATCACACACCCAAAAGTTCTAAGGAGTCAATTTCAGCAATGCCAATGTCTAACACATTACTGAGCCATAAGAAAGGTAGTTTTCTCAACTCAAAATCATGCTCTGTAATGCCCCACCCCAGGTGGGCACTTGCAAACTAATTTTTCTGCCTTTGCTCAATTTGTTTGCTCTTACAAGTTTGGGTTTGTTTGAAGTTATTTAAAGAACTTGCCGTGAAATGGAGAATATGCAAATACAAATACCAATAGCAAGTATAGATATGCCAATTAAAAACAACTAACTAAATTTCTGGAAATACCAAGTTTGCAATCTCAAAATTAACTCAAACCAGATTTATGATAGACTTGTAAATATAATTTATATATTCAGATCTGACTTTCATT
>VDFB02023722.1:0-15650 GCA_007258455.2 Sequoia sempervirens | reverse complement strand
TCCATTTTCACCCATCTTCCCACACTCACCATATGTTCCATCTCCATTCATTTCATGGTGGTTGACATTAATGAATCCTCATACATAAACCACTAAATAAGGCCCTTTGATCATAACACTGAAATTAATTCCCTTTCTAAAATGTATAGTAGCGCATGGCATGTTGCCAATACAATGCCATATCGAAGAGAGTATCACCATTGTCTCTTCGACATGAGCATGAAGGGTCGATGAAAAATATAGATGAGACCTCCATATTTCTAAGAGACATATTCAAATGTCTTTCCACTAGCTAGAATAACAATATGTCTAAGATACTTAGATGTGTCAAAGAGAAAATCTAACATATCTCACCAATAAGAAATAAACATACAGAGTATTCTACATTTAGGAAAGAAAAATAGTCAAGGAGACATCGGTATATCGAGGAGACAAGTAAGGGATTCTCTTCAACATTCAAGGAGCAAGTGAAAATAAAAATTCAACGAGACATAAAGACATTGAACAAACATTGATGAAAGTCTCTTTGGCATCCTAATAATAACATATCGAGGAGACAGGAATATCGGGTAGACATTATCAAAAGTCTCCTCAACATTCTAGCGTAGATGCAAACACATACTATTGATGAGACTAAGAGACATTGGAGAGAGGTGACCACAGGTCTCCTCGACATTTCAAAGTCACATAAAGATCACTAAAATCAATATCACTAAAGGAAGAAATATGGGTACATCGAGGAGACATAGGCTTGTTAGCAAGAGATATTCGCCATTCTCATTGATGATCTAATGATAGAGGTCCACAAGGGAAGAGCCTAAAATTTAAGTGTTGAAGAGACCTTGTAGAATCAAAGAGAGAAATCTAAATGTATCTTAGACATTTTTCAAAAGGATGGTCAAGGATACATCAAAGAGAGAAATAGGCATCATAACTAAAGTCTCTTCGAAAAATAAGAAATAATGTTTCACCGGATTGATTTGACTAATGAAGTCATCAAAGAGACAACTTCTATTAATGTTGCAATTTGATTAGAAGGGTGGCATGAGTGTCATTTATGAACTAGAGCTGGCTCGAGCATGCCAAATTTTGATAAATACAACCTCTAAGAAATCAGAAATAACTACAAATTATGGTTGGATATTCAGAGGATGGAGTTGGACAATGACGAGTAGCTTAGAATTTGTAGCATTCATTCAAGTGATCTTGGCTCAGGTGAATTTTTTTTTAAGATAGCTTGAAGTACAACATAATTAGGGTTAAAATGGATAAAACCCCAAAGAAACCAAGGGAAAAAAGGAAAAAAATAGAGACTAGACCACTAAACCAAGATTTAATAGACTAGTGTCCTAGGTCTGGGCCAAAATCGAGAAGAACAACTTAATTAAACCCATCATGTGAAACATTGGAAGAAAAAAACAAGAATTTAGGAGATGTGTGGACTCCGCATAGAGGTTATGACTTGTTTATATACCACAATTCATGATTATAACACGGGACTACATTTGTATGGTTTTTCAATTGGATACCTCCCTGAAAATAAAATTGCAGATGAGATATTTGTTGGAAGAATACCACACTATGGATACAATCTATAGGAGGTGTAAGTTTCCTCTGCATAGGCCTAAAGGTACTGGAAATAAACCTAAGAGGTTTTCTAGTGATGAAAGGCCCCCATTCCCTATAGATTTGTTTGAAGAATACTATCAATACACCTACTATTCAGCTGGCCAAGTACTGGGAGTTGATGCCCCTGCTAACATGACTATAGCCCCCATGGTTCTAGTTGTGGACATCCAAAGCCAAGATTCTAGGCCCTATGACTATGTAGAATACTTATCTAAGGCCATTAATACTGCTCTTAATGCCATCAAGAAAAATAGTAAAGCTATCAACTTCAAACACTATTCACTTCTTATGCACATGACACTATATGAAGGACAGGTGATGGGGATATGGGGGGAAGAATTGAGAATAAGATATTTGGATAGTGATGGGAATTCTAGGCTAGTACAAATGTGGAAGATCCCATTACTTGTATTTTGAATAATATTTTGTCAAACCTTTATACAAGTTGCTTGGCCATAGATGTGATTATAATTTGTCCCCAGAAGTACAAAGGTTCCTCTGACCAAAGGAGAAGGGTCATAAGGGAAAAATAAATCACAATTGGGGGGATTGGTATGCATTTTTAGACTTTACGATTATCAGAGTATATGGATTTGAGGCATCCCCATATTTACTACCCAATATTGTGCCAGATAGAGTTGCATACCTTGAGATTATAAGACAACTGTCTTACTCATCCTTCATGCACTTGAAAAGCTATGGAAGGAAAACTTTTATGCCTTCTACTCTTTGTTTTGGCTATCTCACTATTATTGTTGATACGAGGTATGACTTGGTTGGTACAAAACTAGATTATTATGGCTTTCCGGTGGGAAACCAAAGAGAAAAAATTGATCCTGAACATTTTATTTATGATGCCAAGATCTCACAAAAACTGAAAGGATATGAGCACGAGTTCCATGTGGATGATGTCATTAGGAATTGTGAGGAAAATCAAGTGATAATGAGGAATAATTCCTACAATAGAATTGTTATTGTTGAGGCTTGGAGAATGAATAATAACCCATCCTATGTAGAAGCCTTTCATGAAATTCAAGATCCTATGGAGAGAATTGAACAATTAATTCTGCATGAAGAAGAACTAACAAAGGATGTACCTCTAATAGCATTTGAAAGGAAGAGAAATATTGGTTCTAAGAGACAAGCTAAGAATGTAACACCATTGGTCCATTTTTCACCACGGCCTACTCTAGAGGTAAGCTTCTCAACTGACACCCCAATCATGATTGAGGATGATATTGAGGAAGAGGAAGAGGTAACCCAGATCAAAATTCCTATTGTTCCTTAGTATGAAATGCCACCAAAAAGGAATGTAATCACATTTGAAGCTTCTAATGAGCTATCTAATGATGTGAGACATCATGCTAGTCAAGAGTTCATTGCAGATGACACATTTGTTCAAACTTCTGAATTCAAGGCCTTCATTTATGAGTATAAGGGAAGAGTAGTAAGGGAAAGGCTAAAAGACATCAACCCTAAGAAGGAATCAAATTCCTTAACAAAACTTCAACATGAGGTCGATGAAGAGATGAAGAATATGACTACTGAAAGAACAAGAGCATTATTGCAAGAAGTTGGGGCTATGCTCCTTCCAGGTTTTGGGATATCAGCTCAGCCATTGTGTTTGATAGCTTTCTGAAGAAGAAAAACAAGACCTTGAAATTAACAAATGAGGATGGAGACAAGATATATATCAGATTAGGGTATAACCCTAATAATACTACTTTATAGTTGTGGGCACTTTACCCACCAGGCAAAAGACCTTCCCTTATTAGTAATCATGATCAGATCTTTGGACATCTATTGATACAAAGAGTAGGGGAAACAAACCCCATGGAGACTGTTGACTTGAATGTAAATGTGGTCAAGTTCATCAAGACTCAAATTCAAAAATTGGTAAGGGATAATAAGGGACTGATAAAAGAGAATGAAAGGTTAAAGCAGGAGTTGATCAGTTGTAGAGATAGATTGCCTTCTTACTCAGGGATTTACTCTCCACTAGTTGAGCATGAAAGAAAGGTGCTTGAGGCAATTTCTGAGACCACTTATTGGAAACACAGACATGAGAAATCTCAAAAAGAACAAGAAGAATTAAAAGGAAAGACAAAAACCACCATTTTTGAAATGTCATCAGAGATAGTCTGCATGAGGTTTGAAGATATGTATAAGCATGCTGACAAGGTCTAGCACATTCATGAAAAAACATATGTAGCTCTATTGGAACACAACATATTGTGCAACAAAATGAAGGAAGTGGAGTCTCACATCAAAGCAAAGAGGGTAGATAACAATACTATGCTCCAAGAATATCAAGAGCTCATGAGTGCACATGAAAACTTCCATAGCACCTTGACATAGGAATTAAGTGATTTAAGTTAGCCACTAAGTATGGCCCTACCAAACTTCTTTGAGGAAACAAATCTAAAGGATCAGGATACATGGAAGGATGAGATAGCCCATTATTTTCTAGGTGTTCTTGATACAATTAATGATGAAGATGAGGTACTTAAGAAAATGCATGAGAAACTTGGAAGAATTTTTGAACTCGAATGTGTAATGAAGGATATTATACATAATGTTGATATTCATGCCAAGAGTGGATACATTGAGCATTTGTCAAAGATCAACTTATTCATTGCATGAACCAAATGAAAAAGGAGTAACAAGGACCAAAGTTTGGTGGTTTTGGATACACTATCATGGTGCATGAGCCTTGAATAGTTCTTTGGTGATCATAGGCGCTTTCTAAAGATTAACAGGCTATGGTTCATCCACCAAAAAACTTTCAAAGTTTTTATGTTTATGTTAATCATGTTTTAGTTAAGAAACAGTGTAACTTTTTGTGAATGGGCTTGAAGCTTGTTGATTCCCATATAAATAGAGAAACCAGGGCCCAATTTTGATCATCACCATCATATCATATTCCATTTCATTAGATTAGGGATTAGTAAGAAGATAGATTGCACATTTCGACCATCCATATCATATTAAAGACTTCCATTAGAAATGTTTATTTTTTGAAGCAATATAATGGAGCAGACTACTTATAATTTGTAATCCATTTTCAATGTTCAATTGTTGTGTCAATTTTCATGCTTATCTATTACTTTGTTGTCTCTAAATTGGTCTTTTCAAGTTATTTAAGTCTGCAAGATTTATCAGGACACATTTGTTGTTACTATGTGAATTCTTTGATTAGTTAGAACTAGTTGGTGTGAATTAAAAATCCTTTCAAATAATTTACTTTAATTGGTTCCTAACAAGGATTAAAATCCGTTTAAAGAGGTTGTTTTGATTGGTTTCCATTGAACTAAGAATTAAAAGTCTTTTCATGCTTTCACAGTAATTTGAGGGGATAACAGTGGGATTATTAAAGAAGAGCACTGTAATAAAAAAACTTGCACGTTTGCACAAGGTGCAAACATCTCAAGTACCCAATAGTTCGAGTTAAGTTGAATGATAGGTTTACTTATACTACAAATCTCTCTCCATAATCACCATCCACTCATTCACTCCATTCACCCAATAGGAGTAGGAACTAGTCATATTTAGGATATTATAAACAAAATACAACTCACACTCTTGATTCTTCAAATACTTTCAGTAGGAACTAGCCATTAAGCCCTGCATCTACTTCACCCTCACGTGCCATAGTGAGTAGATTTCCCAATCTAGGAACCACATCCAAAATTTAAATCTTCCCTATTATTCAAGTACACCCACCTAGGTCTGGCAGAGCCTGAAGAGTAGGAGGTAATCAATCTTGTTTTCCTTGTTCATTGGAAAAATGTGTACTAAGAGACTAGCACCCTCTTAAGGGTCAAAACCTACACTTTTTAGACCTCACATGACCACCATAACTTGGTCTAAAATTAATAAAATTCATTTTTTCTTTTTTATATCCTAGAGCATGGGAAGCATAGAATGTGCTACATCTTTTGGATTCAAAAAATGTGAAATCATTTAAGAATTATAATTTTTTTTTTCAATCAGCCTATCAATTAGGACTTTAGTTAGAATGTATGTATAAAATTAATAATAATTATTTATTTATTTCCAAATAAGGTGTATCTTTTCATTTCATGAAATTTGCATAAAAAAATTCATCAGCGATTTTTGGTCATATCACCACTTTTTGGACCTCCATGATCCTGCACTCACCCCATACAACATCAATGAAGAAGATATAGATAGTGAGTCTCTGAGATCAAATAACAAAACTCTATCAAGGTATGTTTAGAGAGATCATTTTGAAAGTCAAATTCTTGGAGATAAAGACAATGGATTTTGAACTAGAAGAAGGTTAGCAAGGATGAACAAACAGGTACATTTCACTCTCGTATCCAAAATTAAGCCAAAATATTTTGTGGAATCCAACAAAGATGAGAATTGGATAAAATTGATGGAAGAAGAACTGAATTGTTTATTAACTAATCAATTGGCATCAAAAAAAATTCAATGTGTTACAATAATTGAGAAAATGGTTAAGGAATCTTGTGATACTTTTGAAGCATTGGAATCTCCAAGATTTATGTCTAATATAAACACTCTTCTAGTTTCAATAGTTACTATCTTTGTATTAGATGCTACATATTAGAGGTGTGTCCTCATTTTTGGCTTGTTTCAACTATTATAGAACAAATAAAACTCAACAATGATGATTTACAAATATTGATTAGAAAAAGAAAATACTAGTAGTAATTACAAATGCTACATATTAGTGGTGTGTCCTCATTTTTTCCTGTTTCAACTGTTACAAAACAAATAAGGCTCAACAATTATGATTTGCAAATATTGATTAGCAAAAGCAAAGACTAGTGGTAAATTATTTATAATGTGTTAAATAAATGACCCTCCTCTCAAATATACTTCTTATACAAAGAGTAACTAGGTTCCAATCAAGGAAGCTCTTAGCAATATAAGTCAAATTACAAACATAAGAGAGTATATACTATCCCTCTTTTGACACTATTGATGATGTTAGAGGCATGGTTTATTAGCAAGACTATAAAACACAATGGAAAATATATAAATATATTTATTTTGTTTACCCCAATCACATAATGGGAAACCTTAAAAAAACTTGCACAAAATAGAGCTCCAACAAAAATGTAGATTGAAGAGACCAAATATCAACTGATATTTGAAATAAGATGGTACATGATTCAAGCCAACAAATATGCCATAAACCAAATGAATTCAATCATTAAAAATATATATATATATATATATATAAATGATCCCCAAACTTTTTAATTTCACTAAATTCTTGAAAAAACTTTCTTCAATAATCATTTTAAATCGATTTTAAAAAATTGGGTTTGTGTCCCACTGGGTTGTTAAATGAAATAGAAAATTGAGGGGGAGGGTGAATTAGTTGTAACTTATCAAAACATCAAAACCATCATTAGCATCCAAATCCACTTGCATTCATTAAACCCTTAATCTGTTATGATGAATTAACATGAAAAGTAGATAACATAAACTTAAACATTTCAACACCAAACATAAGAGAACACTAGATTTACATGGAAAATCCAAGGGGGGAAAATCCATAGTGAGGATTCAATCACTATATAAGTAATTGCAAAACTAGTTATAAAGGATCACTTCTAGAATAGGACACACTATCTAGAAAGGCTCACAACCAAGGATCACTACCGAAATGAAAAAGAAGATAGAGAAGAAATGTTACACAAAGAACATGATCTCGATGCAATAAAAATCCACCACAATTGCTCCAACACTTTTTTAGTCTATTTGAATGATTGTAGACACCTTCTCCTCACTGCATCCAATAGTCCAAAACTTGAAATTTTGCACTACTCTGCTCAATTTCACATCACTCACATCATACACTTCATACTTTCATCTATCTTGACCTCAATAATTCAACTCATACTTATACCATCCTCAACCTTGAAACCCTCTCCAAGGTTGGCAGTGCACCTCAAACATGCAAATTTAAATTAGGTCGGCACCAAAGAACTTCCATGGCGGATAAAATTGAATGAGGACCACATAAAATCTTAATTGGGACCCAAATCAACAAAACTGCTTAACCACACGCTACCAAAAACAATATTTATCATTTGCATGTAGTGTAAACACTAGGTCGACCATTACCCATGCAAACACCATTAAATTTTGAAGTGCATGCTTCCAAAAACCAAAAGATGACTTGAAAACCACACACCATGCTTGAACACAATCTAGAATATTCCTCCAACATCTTGAAATCCAACAAACTCCTTTGCAACAACTTTGACTTGAAGAATGTACAAACCTAATACACTTAGAAAGCTTTGTCATACACTGTTACTAGAAAATTTATCTTTTGAAGCACCAAACCTCAAATATTCGTGTGGACTGTAAACTAACACCATCAAAAATCCTTCAAAATCACAATACTTGAAGCATAACTGTGGAGAAATGCAAAGAAAAAACATTTCTCACAAATATCTCTACAATTCATAGTCACATATTGGTGAACACAAATTCTACTTCATGATTATCCAACACACCATCTCTTAAATAAAACATCTTTGAACACCTCTCACCAACATATCTGAATCGTATAGGTAGATCTTCAACCTAGAAGAAATGTGAAGCAAAACCATAGCATATCTCTATAACCTAGAATAAAACTGCAACACACTGTTTCCTCCTTTTTATCAATTTTTCTCAAAAGCACTTGGAAACCAAGCACTAGAGACACATCAACAACATCTTCAGCACTACCACAATCATAGACAAATTCTTATCAAGGTAACACCAGTGGTTAACATCAATGACTTAACTGATGACAACATAATGCAACAAATCAAAGCATAGAAAACACCAACTATTCATCTTCAATGTCAACCTTCCTCAACACATATAGTTGACACCAATGCCAACACAAGCTTGTTGACATCAATGATAACACCAATCTATACATACTTGAACATACCTTTTTTCTTTCCTCTTTTCTTTTTACTCACTCCCCCCTTATATGATTCTCTCTCCCTTATTTATTATTCTTTTTCACATGATACTCTCTCCCCCTTTGACATTAATGGAAAAGGACAAAAATGTTTTGCATTGTTCTCCCTCTTTGAAATTACATAACTACTCTACAACTCTTTTCCATTACTGCTATGAATACTCCCCCTTAGGAGCACACACCAATCTACAACAACATGATACCACCACTACCTACTCCCCCTAACAGGTAGCAACCAACATCAGTCCAAAATAAGGGATAAGTCTTGAGATCTATTGGACTGATGCATCTCCTTATGCATCTAGTTCAAAGGAGGGGAAATAACCCCCAACTTCTCCCAGAGATACTCAAAATTATCCTTAGGAAGAGCCTTAGTGAATATTTCAATAGTTTGATCCTTTGTAGGCACATATTCAAGCTTCACTTCATTCTCCACAACCTTCTTTCTCATAAAGTGATATCTAATTGAAATATGTTTTTTCCTTGAATGCATAATTGGATTCTTTAAAATATTTATTTCACTTGCATTGTCACAAAATATAGAAATAGGCTCATCATACACCACTCTAATATCCTTCAATGTTTTCCTCATCCATAACACTTCTGTGTAGGAAGATGTTTAAATAAAGAAATTGAATCTTGTTTCTTATCCATGACACCGATCTATATCCAAGAAATAATGTGATGTATATCAGGGTGTAAGAACACAAATCATCTCAAAACTAACACAACCAAACAAAATTTTCAATCTTAGAACCCTAATTTGATAGATTTTCTTTCCAAATGGACTCTAGGCTTTGTAGTGCAGCAAATGAGGTATTTTTGGCATAAATTGAAGAGAAAAGCTCAATACCACAATATAAAAACTGTTTTGTATACCCATTATTGATTGCTAAAACATATTGAAAATTTAAGGGTGGTTGTTTTGGAACACAATGATCAAAAATCTGCTGCTACACTTTGTAAGAGGCCTAATTAGGCTCGCTTGAATGAGTCAAAACAATATTTTTGAAACCCAAACCAAAAATATTCATTCCAATGGCTCAACAATGATAAATAAGGTATTCCATAAAATTTTCAATCATCACCAACAATTTCCCAAGGTATTTTTACCATAGCCCAACTTCTATGCACATTCTTTGCCCAAAATCATAAGGTCTTCAACCTAGGGCATCAACAAATTTGCACAACTCTTCATCCCCCTACTCCTACAACTTCAAGAACACAAAAAAAAACATATTTAACCTCATTCCACCAGGTTTAATATTTATTCAATGGTGGAATGAGAAGAAATCCATGATTTACTATCAAAACACACCCTAAATGAGGGTTTCAAGCACCTTTTAGTAAATTGGCTCTAATATACTCAAAAATTAATGAAATTTGATGAAACAAAAAGTAATAGAACAAGTATTCAATACTCCATGATTTCCAACCAATGCTTGAGCACTTATAGGCTGTAAAAGAACATACAATTTTTTGTAGTAGCAAATTTGCTTCAAAAACATAGGAAAATGGAGTATTTGTTATTCAAATTTCAAACTTGCATCATCAACCTTCTTCCCAAAATACACAAGTGATTGTTAAAGACATTACAAAAAATTTCAACTATTTTCCAACTATTTTCCCACCAAAAACCACAACTTGACCGTTCAACTTCCCCTACACACAAAAATGTAAAAGTTGCTATGCAACTTTTTTGCAATTTTTACAAAATAGAGCAACTTTTCACCATTCGACCACTTGACCAAACCCAAACCAATAAGACCCTATTTAGACCCTTACAAACATGAAAATTTGTCTCAAGGACCTTATTACATCATTACAAAAACCAAAATCAAAGCATGAAGTATCATGGGTGCCCTACACTAGAATGCACCACCACTTGTATTTTTTCTATCATCCACACAACCAGCCCAATCTGTATCTATGTCAGCATTCAATGTGAAATTTGATGGAACACAACAATCTATTGAGAGGGGGGTGAATCAGTAGATCTTAAAAATTTCAACCCTTAAACACTTTGTGTAGATTAATTCTTTAAACCCCTTAATGTGCAAATTGTGACTTAACATGCAAATACATGAACATGCACACACACAAGCATCGCATAACACAAGATGTAGGTGGGAAACCCAAGATGGGAAAAACCGCGGTGAGAAATGTTGCTAGGAGATATTGTCCTAATCTAGCCTTACAATCCAATATTTAGTTATAATGCTTTACTTGGGCACCAACCCTAAGGAGACACCAATCCCACAGTTTTACGAGCAACCACTCCAAGAAAGAACACACTCCCTAATCTAAGCACCTACTTAGATATTTGATGACACCCACCAATTAGATTTACATTAAGAGATATAATTTTATTACAATTCTATTGTTGCAACTTTCTTTGCAACTGCTCAATGTTCTACTACTATCACTGCAATTCTCTTCTCTGCACACACTTCTCTCTTTCTCTTACTCTCTCTTCTATTCCATACAATAAAAATTTGATCTTCTGTTTTGTATCTTTTTCACCGACTTGTGGAGATTGCATCAATATTCTCACATGTGCTCTGACCATCCAAAATCTTCTGTTAGTGTTTTCCTTCTCTTCTTCTAAAAGCACTCTCTGCATCAATCCTCACACTCATTAAATTCTAATCCAATACATTTTCTAAATGTGGCTCTGTATATAACCCTAAGATCAGATATGCATTTAATATATTATTTTGTTCATTTGATTTGATCTTGATCTTTGTTGTCTCAGTAATTTGTGCCACCACCTTGTAAATTAGATCTTCAATTACATTGGTTGTTGGTGCAGTTAGACAAATTAATTCCATTCACTATGTCGGCAATCAAGAAAAACCCTTGTTCACGTGGACCTAGCCATTGTAATCTTCATCTTTGAGCCTAGATCATCGATCTGCAGCCTTTGCGCCATGATCCTACAATCATGACTCATTTTCCAACTTTAAAATATAACCATTATATTATATTCTTTAAAACAACATCGTAGAACTTCACTAAAAGATATAAGCTTGAGTGGTCACCGTTAGATCTTTTCCTTTAAATTTCTAGCATTCCCTGCTATACTGTGAGCTCTGACAAATGGCCCACTAATTTCGAACAGGTTGGAAAGCTATCACCATTTTTCATCCACATCATCACCACACAATTCACAACAATGATGTGAATTGATTTTATCATTCAACCGCAAGATGCAACCTATCTATATGTCACCATCCACCTTTATCGCCTTCCTATCGAGTCCCACCAAAGTATATCGTACACCATCCAATCACCATCGATCAATCTCCACCATTGATACTATCATCACTATGTCGAAGGGACTTAAAATAACTCTTCCCAATATATTGAAGTCTCTTCGATATAGGTTTCAACTTCAATCATCATCTGATCATCATCATGCAATCTCCATCATTCCCTACTATCCCACATGACTTGGCTGAGACCCACCAAAAACTCAGCAGGTTGGTGAGCACCATTGATTTCCAACCTATGAATGTGCACCATTGATCTTCACTATGAGCATACACACATCATCAACCAAAAGAATAGGTAATTGGGGGCCAATTGCCCAAAGTTCAAAGGCATGAGTTATAACTTATGCAACCTACAACTATTGATACACAATAAATGATAAAATATAATATTTTCTCAACACCATGATTAAAAGATTTAGGGTTTTACTATAAAACCCTAGTTCAGACCGAGAGAATAAATAAATCCTTTTTGAGTGCACCACTTGTCATCAAGACCTGCAAATTACATCTTTGTGAAGTTCTTGAGAAAACCACATTGAATATGTCAACAGTTTCTCCTTCACATGCTTAGGAGCCATTATTGAAAAAAGGTGACAACATTTTTTCAACTATGCAACATTTGCAAATATGTTCCTTACATTCTTACAACTACCACACACTTCCAAAGCAAATTCATCTCTCTCTCATACTATCATCTCATTATCATGCCAACAATCTTTCCTTACATGATATATCCTCTTTTGACATCAATGAGAATAGCTATCTTCCAACAAAATTATTATCATTTGGATAACACAAGCCATGATCTAGTGTTCCCTTTAGATATTTGAATATACTATCTCACTACCTAATATGCGACTCTCTAGGATCTTCTTGAAATATATACAAGACAAATTACGCATGATATCTAGTGTAGTAGTAGGTATAGCAGTCCATCAATCATAGATCTATACTTTCTTAGATTAGCCTTAGGGGATTCATCATCCTTACTCAGTTTGCAACTAGTAACCATAGGAGTACATACTAGTTTGGAGTCTTCCATTAAAAACTTCTTCAACATCTCTTTAACATACTCTGATTGTGAAATGAATATGCCTTTATCTATTTGATTGATTTGTAGCCCAAGGAAGAAATTCATTTCCCCAAACATAGACATCTCAAACTCTTTCTGCATCTCTCTACAAACTTCTTATTGTTAGAAAAATGGGCAAGGTTCTCTTGATATTCGTGACATGGACCAACTCACCTCCTACGGATCTATTAACTTGGTATTTGTATTGGAGATTAACTGTCAACCTTACGCAACAATCGGAGCCAACAATTGGTATGAGAGCCAAAGTTTCTGCCTGAATAACCTCAACCAGCTAAGGGATATTGTTGGAAATTGTCAACACTCCCCTTTGGGATCTTATGATATGGACTAATCGCTTCCCATGGATCTGTATTAACTGTATCTGTGTTGGGAAATGTCAACCTTTGGTGCAAATGTAAACCGTAGCCAACACTTTACACATGCTTCATTGCCTCCAAAAATTATGTCATCATATACAATCACAATCAAGATTTGATCTTTTCAACCTTAAAGTAAATATTACTATTTACAGTGCCTTTACTGAATCATTGATGTATCAAATACTTGTCTAATCTTGCATACCAAGCTCTAGGAGCTTGCTTCAATGCATATAAATCCTTTTTCAATATGAAAACCATATTAGGTTTATCTGATAACTGAAATCCTTCTGTTTGTTCCATGTACACTTCTTCTAACTCTCCATTCAAGAAAGTAGACTTCTCATCTATCTAATAAACTTCAAAATCCTTATGTGTTGCAAATACCAAAAACATCATGATTTCTTCCATTCTAGCCACTGGAGCAAATGTCTCCTCAAAGTCTATTCCTTCAACTTGTGAGTAACCTTTAAACACACAATCCTTGCCTTTTTTCTTACCACTTCCCCATTCTCATTTAGTTTTATTTTGAATACCCACTTGGTACCAATAATGTTCTTGTTTGTTTGTCTTGGGACAAGTTCCCAAGTCTAATTCTTTTCAATCTGCCATGTCTCTTCATAGTTTTCTTTTAAACTAATGTTCATCTTTACATGCCTCCTCAATCACTGCTTTTAGGTTCAACTTAGGCAGACATAAATTCTATTCTACCTTCAACAATCCTTCTTGTCAACACACCTTTTGTCTTCAATGATTTTCTGTAATTATTTCCTATTCACATACTTAGGGGTTTTAGGGGTCTTTCTCAAAGATTCTTCCTCTTCATCCTACACTTCTTGTTCCTTTGATTTTTCTTCTTCTTCTCTACAAGTAGTTTCATTTGATTCATATCCATTTATCACCACTGAATTCTGTAGATCTTCATCAAATTTGACATTTGTACTCTCAACAATCCTTCTCAATCTTTTATTGTAGCATTTGTAAGCATTGCTTTTAGTAGAATATCCAAGGAAGATACCTTCATCAAACCTTGCATCAAAACTTCCTAAGTTTTCATCATCTCTCTTGATATAGCATTTTCTTCCAAACACTCTAAATTATTTTACAGTAGGAATCCTTCCATACAACTCATAGGGAGTCTTTGTGATATTTTCCTTTTCTTGAACTTTGTTAAGAATGTAAAAAATAGTATGAATTACTTCTCTCCAGTAGACTTTAGATAGGTTAGCTTCTTTCATCATAGTCCTTGAAACTTCTTGAATAGTCCTGATTTTCCTTTCAACCACTCCATTTTGCTAAGGAGTCCTAGAGGAAGATAAGTGCCTCTTTATGCCATGATTCTCACAAAACATGTTAAATTCATTGGAAGTGAATTATCCAACCCTACCAGACCTTCAACATTTGATATTCAAATCCATTTCATTCTCAACCATAACTTTAAATGTTTTGAATCTATCTAGCTTTAGATTTTTCTCTAAGAAAAGTGACCCATGTCATTCTAGAATAATCATCAATCAATAGTATAAAATACCTATCACCTTGAAGATTTCTTACTCTTATGGGACCACAAAGGTCTATATGCACCAATTCCAATAATCTGGTAGAAGATTGTTATTTACCCTTGAAACTTCTTCTTGTTTTCTTTCCAATCTGACACTTCTTGTAGGAAACATTGATAGGATTTGTAATCCTTGGAAAGCCTCTCACTGCTTGAACTAAAATGATTTTAACCAAGTTGTCAAAATTAATGTGACACATCCTCATGTTAAATAACTAGCTTTCATTAATCTGAGTCATAAGGCAATGACCATCAACACTCTTGAGCTGATAAACGTTTCTATCTATACTCTTTCCAACAACAATCATAGTTCCAAACCCTTTTATGATCTCACATCGATCATCCTGAAACATTAGATTATATCCTTTACTACACATCTATCTAACACTCAAAAGGCTATGCCTTAAACCCTTGACATAGTAAACATCATCAGTATTATACTTGCCATAAAAACTGATTGAACCTATTCCATAAATCTTAGCACCTAAATCATCTCCAAATTTAACAAGTCCTCCATTATACTTTTTAGGTTTAAAAAACTTCTTCTTGTCTCTAGTCATATGATTTGAGCAGCCACTATTAATGATCCAAGAGTTCTTATATTTTCTAACATGAAAAGTAGATACCAAAGTACCTTTACTCTTAATCTTCGTCTTCGAAGCACTTTCCTTCACATATATTTTAGAGTTAGCAAAAACATATTCATCTTTTAAAGCCAAGACCAAGCATTCATTATCATCATAGTTTCCATAAT
>VDFB02023721.1:0-27245 GCA_007258455.2 Sequoia sempervirens | reverse complement strand
TGATAAAGTTAAAGAGGATGAGAGATAGAAGAAGATCAAAAAACCTAAGTAGTGGGGCATCCAACTAGAAGATATCTTCAACACTTGCATACATAAAATCTGGAGAAATGTTGGGGTTGTATAGGAGTTTTCCTCAGTCAAACCCCTGTTTTGGTGTTCCCACCTCCATGGACAACCAGATAGATAGAAATGAAGTGAATGCAAGAGTGATAAAAGCATTCCATGCTTGAGGAGGAGAACCTGTATCACAAAATGTAGGTGATAAAAGTAATCCCCACTCGAGGAGGAGAACTTGTGTCACAAAGTAGAGACGCAATAGATAGGGGATGTGTGAAATCCCAAGATACTCACACTTGCACAAGGTGAGGGAGATAGAGTTTCAAGGCTTAAGGAAGCCAAATGGAGGAAAATAGAGCTGCAAGAGCTAAGAGTTTTGCAAAGGGTGATATAAGGATGTGAGAGTGCTAATGTAACAAGTTGTAAGGGGCTATGCAAGCAAGATAGCAAGAGCAAGAGAGGGGGAAATGTAGGATCCAAAGCTAGAGAGAAGCTAGAAGACCAAATGGATTGAAAAGATAGCCTTTAAGGAAGAAAAAGAAGCTTCCTGAGCCATTACAAGGCATCCCAAGCTGTTACCACTAACAAAACTTTCTGAAAAGTGGAAAACATGCTCAGAAATAGTCATTTGAACATTGAAACATTGCAAGATGCTAGTGTGGCATGTAGATGTCCACGTGGCACACTAGTGTCTAGACATATCACACTACAAAAAAACATGAACAAGAAAAGCACAAGGTTTGACGTAAAGTTGATACACGAAGGTAGCTGCTAAAAAGGGGTCCTTGAGCATCCTGAGAGGGAAAAAGACTGATGCAGGGGCTAAAATGCGCCTACACAAGTACTAAGGGAGTGGACACCAAATTGGATACAATAATGTATGTGAAATTGCAAGGGGTGCAATTTTACAACATTACATTTTTCCCCCACTTTAGTGGCCATATGAATCTACACTAATATGCATGCTAACGGAAATATACTAAACATAAATAACATCATGGTGCCAAAAGGATACTATAGAGAAAGAAGATAACTCTTTGAAACAAGGAAGCACACCCCCAGGCTGAAGACCTACAAAAAAAACACATTAGACAGGAAAGACCTGCACAAGACAACAATGTTAGAATAGAAAAATCCATTACATCACGAGGTTAGCATATATAAACACATACACACATACACACAAGAAACTAAAGGATTTGAGTCAGGAAAGTGAAAGAGACCTTGATATAGAAGGTTTACTCAGTTCTATGCATCATCCCCAAATTAAGAAATAATACATATAGAAGAATTCTAAAATGAAGAGAAGAATGTAAAGAATGATCACTTCAAAAGAAGAATGCATATAAAATTCAGGAAAGCAACCAATGTCAAAGAGAGAAAGAGAATATACCCAAGATGAAGAAGAAGCAGATCTTCAATCCGGTATACACAATTGAGAAGAAAGAGAATTTAAGAGAAATATGGTGAAGCTAGAAAGGAATAAAAATTCCAAGAGAGATGGCTCCATATGCCCTCAGACCCAAGGAGAGTTGAAAAAATGCACCACACATGCATAGACCTATGGGAGGTGAACAAAAGGCTCTATAGGTACTCTCTCCTACAGAGTTGAACAAACTGCACTGGAGGCCCACAGAGTAATGATGAATAGATCCCATAGGATGAAAGCGCTTCACAGGTCCTCAAACCTACAAAGAAGCCACCCCAGGTACTCCTGAGGGAAACCCGATTTAGGGGACTCTGTAGAGAAGGATTGGGTCCTCACAGGTGCTTGGTCCTACAAGGTAAGCCTTGAAAAGAAACCTCATAGGTGCACTTTCGAAGCAACATGTTAATTTGCATACTAAACATGTTACGAAAGCTTGATGCAAAGGAGCTCTATAAGTTCTTGTTCCTACAATGAAAGACTAATCAGATGAACCTATGGCTACTACAAGCTACATTTGCAAGACAGTCACAAAAAAGATAGGTCTAATCAAGTTGCCCCCAAGCTAGATGCAATTGATTTCATTTGAGGGAGAATTTTTCAAAAGGGGGTCCCTCAGGAACCCTTCAAGAGAACAAGGGGTCCACTCAAGGGACACTTCATTTGAAAAATAGAGAGAAGAGAGGGGATCCTTAGAAAGATGCACATCTCCAGAACAAGTTATCATTGCCCCCAGTATACAAGGTCCAGGAGAACCATGCAAAATACTTAGAACATACAAGATAGAGGTAGACCTCGATATCACTTTTCATTTGAAGAAGAGGCAGGTGCATTAGCAAATAAATGAGTGATGGCACTTGAATCATGAATTTGTTGTATTTTATCCTTCAAGTCCTTACATTCACTAGTGGAATGGTCAGGCACCCGATGGTATGCACAAAAAGAATATTTTGCTTTATCATGCTTATGAAATTTCTTACGTGTAGGAGGAAGAGTAATCAAGCGGGCTTTAAGAAGCCTCAACAAAATATGCTCTTGCTCAAATAAAGAATGAGGAGCAGGAAGCAGTCCTTTCTCTTGTGGAGAAAAGTTTGACTACTCACAAGAAGAAGGTACAAAGACAGTGTATAATGGTGGATGAATCATTTTGCAAGAACTAGGTTGAGTAGAAATCGTGTCCACATTCAACCATAGTTTATGTTTAGATTGTTCATTCAAACAACCAAGCCCCAAATTACACTTACGAGGTGCACATTCTAAAGGGACCAGAATGCCTTGCTTGTTATGCCCACAACCTTTACGCTCATACCCATATTTAGAGATGAGCTTAAAGCCAGGGCCATAACATGTTTGTAGATCTTGAGGAGGAGAATCTTCATAGAGAGCATTGTTCTAGCAATGGGGATCACACTCTTCTATGGGATTGTCATCATCCTTCTTAATAGGACTTCCATCATTAGCCTCTTAAATAGAAGTGTGATCATCTTCCTCAGAAGGAGGTGGATCAACATTAAGAACATTACCATTATTGCTCACATTATCACGTGATAGAAGAATAATCATCTTTGATAGTGGGTGTCTATAGAAAATAAAATAGAGTTAGTTTCCTCATTGATGGGAAGCAAAAGAAAGATGAGAAGTTAGAGCTTGTGCATATGGATGTATGGGGCCTATCTCAAGTATCTTCTCTTAGTGGATCTCGATATTAAACGTTAATTTTATAGATGATGCAACTAGGAAAGTTTGGATTTATTTCCTTAGGAAAAAATATGATGTATTTGAAACATTTAAGAAATGGAAGAGATTGGTTGAGAGTGAGATAGGTAAAAGATTGAAATGTCTTAGATCTGATAATGGTGGTGAGTATTTTGAAAAATATTTTGAGGATTATTGTTTGAATCTAATAGAATTTGTAGGAAAAAATGGTTCCAAGGACTCCATAGGAAAATGAAGTGGCTAAGCTCATGAGTAGAATAATAATGGACCATGCATAGACTATGAGATTGCATGTTGAGTTTCCTTTAAACTTATGGGTAAAGGCTATAAATACTATTGTTTATTTATTGAATATATTTCTTTTAGTTCTTTTGGGCTATGGTATTTTAGTGGAAGCATGGATAGGTAAGAAGGTGATGTATTCATTTCTCAAAAACTTTGGATGTGAAGCATTTGCACATGTAGATTTTCAAAATAAAACCAACTGGAAGAAAAATTAGAAAAGTGTATCTTCATTGGATATGGCATTGATGAATTTGATTATAGGCTTTAGGATTTCAAAAATCTAAAAATTATGAGTGAAATGGAGAAAAATAGTGAGGAGATGGGGGGTGTCCTAGGTCCTTTATGCAAAGAACTCAGGAACAAAAGGGTGTTCCCTATTTTATAATTTCATTAGGAATCAAGAGAGAGAGATCACAAATGAGTGTAGATTGATTTTCAACCCTAAAGTGAGTCAATATAGCCTTGGATACTCTTTCTCAAGTTTCCTTGATCAAATGGACATATTTGAATTAATTGGAAATGATTTGATGCAACTACAATAATGAAACTAGATGACCTAGATGATGAAATGCAATTTCCCAAAGTTATAAAAACAAAAATGAAAATTTGGAAGAAGATCTAACAAGGGTTTGGACACATGTAGCTAGCATAAAAATTTGGATATGAGCACTGTAGAAGGATAGGTTCACCCTAGGGCGAATGGGTCCTGGACAAGGGGTCAAGAATATGTTTTTTCAATCCTCTAGTACTAGATATAAGCTTCTATTTTGTATAGGTCCCACTATCGAAAAGCTAAAAATAAAATTTGTAATTGAGTTTTCGTGACTTGACAACAATAGTGACAACTTAATAATGTTGCAAAATTTCTCCTTAAGAAATTTTGGGTCCTTTCACCTATAAATCTACATATATAAAGAGGAAAAAAATGTTTTGTTTTTGAATGAGGGTTTGCCTTAGTCAAACGCCATGCTTGGTGATTAAACCATGATAGAAATATAATGTCAATTGATAAATGGAAGGAATGATGAATGAGAAATTGCTTGCTACAACTCACCAAACCATTAATGGCTTCCCTTAGAGGATTTTAATTAGCATATCTCTCCAAATGATTGAGATCTTGCTTTGCTTGATTGGACACTTTAAAAATTCTTGGATGCTTTAGGATTAACAATGCATGTTATCTTTCACAAGATGACATGAACACCAATAAGCTTGAATATCATGATAGGTTCTTGAATGTTGCAACAGTATAACTAAAAATTTACTCTTGAATGCTCTTGACAATAATATTTTCTCTCGTAAGCTCTTGATAATTTTGCTTCTTAAGTGTTACACTAGAATTGATAAAATAACTATGTATTTATAGGTGTTTATATAATTTATCAAAAATTAGATTCTAAAATCTGACATTTGCATATGAAATTTGAATCATTAAATTACCACCAAAAATATATTAAAAATTGGGACCTACGACTTAAGGACAGAAAGGATCCTAGTCCAAAAGTCCAAGACAGGTTAATTTTAGGGTAAATAAAAATATTATTTGCATTAATTAAATATAGGTTCCCTTTTTCAGGAAATGAGCAAAATGAGGCTTTGGAATGAATAATTTGGAAAATTGGAAGATTAATTATGCCCAATTAATAAAGGGACCCAAACATAGAGTGAAATTGTAAGGGTATACTACATTTAGCCCCCACTTTATTGAGAGTATTATCTTATGCTCAAACTCATACTAGAGTAGACAAATATGTGTCAAGAGAGGTCTAACTATACAAATGTTAGAAAGATAGGATGAAAAAGATAAAAAAGGGTAATCAAGCCCCCATGATCTAAGATCCCATTGCAAAGAAACATAAGTACAAAGGACACAAAAGATGATTAAGATATGCACAAAAAGATAAGATACAAGAGCACGCAATGTTAAAGCTAATGCAAAAAAAGGATGAACTAGCAAGTTGTATTATGCCACATCCATCAAAGACACTCACATGGATCAATTGGTGAGAAATTTTTGTTATGCTCAGTGGTCATGAAAATACGCTCACAAGGGCTAGTGTAGTTTGGTATACATTAGGTGAGCCCCCAAGGCAACAGTGAGAAACACACACTAGGTCTTCAAGGTGTGAACTCATAACAAGTGGTAGATGGAAAAGTCACGCCAGGTCTATAGGCCTTCTATATGTCAATCATACCAAAAGTTATACTTCTTGATAACTTTGATGAGGTGCCACAACATAGTTAACATGCTAAAAATATTGAAGATGGGAACACTAGGAAACAAGTCACTAGGGCATGAGAAGTGTGTCTCTCAAGCCTAGAATTTTTCATGTTCCACTACTGCATCAACCTTTAATCCCAAAAATTTAATGGAAAATTGAAGATGGGAACATTAGGTAACAACTCATTATGGCATAAGAAGTGTATCTCTCAAGCCTAGAATCCATCACGTTCCACTATTGTCATCAACCTTTAATCCAAAAATGTTAATACAATAATGTCAATATAATAATGCCAATGTAATAATTTTAGTGCATGCCCCCACTTTAAATGAATTTCTAAACACCATACTATGAGAAATTACTTTAAAGTAGAAAATGATAAGCAATAATTAATTAAAGGAAAATGAGAGCTTTTTTGGAAATCCCAAGATGAATCTAGAATCTGCAACTGACAAACTAGGATCTACTAAAAATTGTTGAAAAGTGATATATTGGGACTCCTATGACCAAGTTGGCAATTTAGTCCCAGTATTAGGGTTTGGCTAAAACTTTCAGATCCTCAAGTGATCTGCTATATTTTTCGTCTGATCTGATCTCCAAGTTTGAAAAGTCTGAATTGCAAGTTGTAGGTGAGTTTCTATGAAGATGACTTCTTGAAAAAATTAATTACTTTCTTCAATCTTGCAACTTTTTTAAAGGATCTTCAAGCTCCAAATCACCTAGATCTACAATCACACATGAAGAGGGAGAATTTTGATTTGTTAGGGCCTAGGGGTTCGCCTTGGTCAAACCCCATTTGGGTAATTAAATCTTAAAATGAAATGAAATAGAATGAGGGAATGTTGAATGAACAAATGCAATGTTGCAACTCACAAAACCCTTGTAACAAAGGTTGCAATCTTGTATGAAATGGATCCAATGGATATAGATCTTGACTCTTGATTGAAGGTAATGAATCTTGACTTGAATACTTGCTTGAATCACAAAAGCCTACATCACAAATGTTACCTCAAAAACACACATGTTGCATGAAGACTTTGACATGATGCTTGAATCTTGAATATAGCTCCAAATGCTTGATAATTTACTCTTGAATGCTCTTGAATTTCTAGAATGCTTGAATTCTTAGATATTGTTAGGATTACTTGCTCGTGAAAATTGCTAGGATAAATTATGTGAAATAACCTTGTATTTATACTTTTTAATGCCAAATTTCCTGAAATTACAACACTACAAGTCGACATCAAATCTAAGAGAATAAAATCCTACCAAGGATTGAATTCAAAATAGTTCCAAGACAAAGTGGGACTCATACACCAATTCGGGCATGTGAGTCCTAGTAGCCTAAGCTTGGGACACAAATTTCAAGAAATGTTAAGTTCAATGCAATATTTAGGATCAGGCCCTAAAACCTAGGTGTGACCCATATGCCCAAGGTGGCGTATGTGTTGGAATCAAGCAACAATGAGAGGGAGGGTGAATCAATGTTGTGCAATTTTTAACTTTATTAATTTGTTCCTTAAAGTGTTGATAACATTCAACCAAAGTAAAAATGCATGCACATAAGACAAATAGCCACAACACCATAACACAAGGATTTTTTTGACGTGGAAACCCTATTAGGGGAAAAACCATGGTGGAGGTCAATCCACAATATTGTTCTAAGTATACTCAAAAGAAAATATTACAAAATGAGAATGCACTTGCATTCAAGCACAATGCCTAGAGCTCACAGCTCAAAAACTGAAAGGGTCATTGCCTTACAAAAGTTTGGAATACTTCCAAAGATTTGAACTAGTAAAGTAGCATCTACAAATGCCTAATTATAGTTCCAATTAGGCTCAACAATCAAATTATGGACCTTCTAACTGATTCTACTCTTTTTCTCTATTCTTCTTCAATTCGCACCAAAAATCCTTAATGCACAAGTGAAACTATGCATAATCGCTCTACTGACCTTCTGACATTTGCATCATACATCAACTCACATTGAACACATGCCAAAATGATATAATCGATCACTAATATATATCTGCTACTTAGGATTTAATCGCTTCATGTTGGCTTCAACAAAATAAGAAATATTCACAAATTGTCACCTCAAATCAACCATAATATTCAATACGCATCCACAAGAGTTGGCCACAACATAGTGAGGACCCAAACCAAAATGGTCGAATACAAAAATACTTAAACAATAACTCCTCAACTATCTGCGACACACTATATTCACCAAGTCGGCCTTCATACATTGATGAATAGAAAATTAGTCAATCAGACCTTCTAACTTTCACCAAAATTGATACAAGGCACCAAGATTTACAGATAACATAGATTATGCATCGAAAAATCTTCCCTAAGATCCACAATACAAAATAATAACATAAATTTTGCATATGAATCAAAGAACACAAATCTACCATATGCTCTATTCTAACTTAACATATAATCATTGATCTTCAATCTGTCTACCGATATGAGTAAATGACGACATGTAGATATACTAACTGACAAGGGTTGCCATCAATGAAAACACCATAAAATATGTGTAGTGTCTCTTGCCAACAATCTCCCCCTTTGGCATTAATGGCAACACTTGGTGAAAAATAAATAAGTGTCAAATCAGTACCAACAAAAATACACTACCAACCAAAACTCAAAAAGATCTTCATCCATAGTTCAAAACTACAACTCCCCCTTAGATTAATATAAATTTTTCACTGTTCTACTCTCCCCCTTTGACATCAATGGAAAAGATGGGGAATCCACATACAAAACTCCTATAAACAAAAAACTTCAAACTACATATGTATAAACTTTGTTTCAAACAACTTACACAAACTTGAAGATATTTGAAAAATTTATCCTCAATAGGTTCAAGCTTTTGTCCCAACACTTCTTGAGACTTTCCAGAATAGTTATGTGACCATGGAGTAAATAAGATTCTATTTTTTCAGATTCAAGGTTCACTGGATCACTGACCACCATAACATCTTGTGCTTCTTACAAAGCATTCAACATGGTCTCCATCTTTGGACCAATGAGGCCTCTAAGTTCACTAGCTTTTTCCATGATTCTATCATTATCACACTTCAAGCTCTTTATTTTTTCAAGTAAGGATATAACTTGACCTTCTTGCTCTCCAATAGAAATAGTTAAAGGATCAAAAACATCAAAAATAGCGGCTAACTCTTTCTCATGATCCTTAACCTTCTTCTTATTTTCCTCAATAATTTTTGACAAAGAAAAACATGACTTATAAATCCTTCCACCTTCTGATAATGCACTTTGAAAAAATTTCACATAGGTAGCTAACAGAGATTTATCATTAGCTATCATTCCTTTCAACCTACTAATCTTTCTGGCATCAAATTCCTTTTGAACTTTGACTAAATTTGACTTCTCAAGTGACTCAAAATGAGTACTTACCAAATTTTTAAGCTTCTTCAGCTTACCGGAGGAAGAACTAGATGGATCCTTAATATGAGTAGGCATGATCTTCTCTAGAATGTCAAATGAGAGATTCAATAACTCACTATCCTCAATGTGAGACTTCAAGATTTCTTCCCTAGCCTTAGCTTCTGCAAATTATGTGACTTTCATTTTATGAATTGGGGACAAAGTATAAAAATGCATAGGTGCATCTCCCAACTCAAGATCAAATTCTTCCTTTTTCTCTTCTATAAACTTCTTCACTACCTCTGCAGTGTCTCCTGCTTCCACTAGAACTTCTTTAACTTTAACCTTCTTTTCCTCAACTATTGTTTCCACAGCCACAAATTTTTGCTTGACATTTGTAACTTCAACTTCTTCAACTGATATCTCCTTTTCTTCAACCGACACAATTTTAGGAGCTTCAATCTCCATAGGTTCTTCTATATTATGCACATCAAGACAAATCTGAGTGTCCTCAACTATAACCTCTTCATTTACCAAACCAAATGAAATATCTTCCACATGCTCTTCTTTAGAAACAACATCAATTATATTCTTTAATAGAACTTCCTTCATAATGCTTTCAGTTTATTTTTCTACTTCTTCAGTCCTACCCAACATAAGCTTGTTTATTCTTGATTTTCTTTTGAACTCTCTTTTTGCTTCTTTTAGGATTGACTTCATTTCTTCAATAGACATTATTGTACTTAGATTTGCAAGAACCTATTCTCTCAACTACTCCTCTTTAGTTTTGGCACTAACTCTCATCATCTCCAAAATTGTATACAATTCCTTAGGCAATTGTGCCATTATCTCAAAAAGAGTCATATTGAAATTGTTCAAATATTTTATTGTAGCCTCCTCAAGGACTCTTTGACCAACAGTATCAAAGGTACCATACACTTCACATAGGGGCTTAATATTTCCATCTTTAATTATACATCTTTCAACTTCCTCTATGGGCATACCTAGTTTGTCAGGCTTCATCTTCTTTGCTTTCTCCTTTTCATTGGAGGGCTTGTCCTTAGTGACTGTTGTTGCAGCTTGGGTTCCCATATGCTTTATTTCTCTATCTTCTTCATCAGATTTTGTCTCTTCATCTTATGAAACAACTATATACAATCATGTGCTTGTATCCTTCTTCCTTTTACCAGATGCCTTAACTTGAGCTTTTTCTAGGGAAAACTTCTTTGCATGACCGGATAGGGGTGTTGAGCTCCTCGTTGATCTAGTTTGAGTAGAGGATGATGTCAAACTAGCAGATTCAGTTTTAGTAGGCTCTTTTCCTTTTTCACTTTCACCTTGTTCTCTCATCCTTTTGGATTCTCTTACACCTTCTTTAGATATGCCCATACTTTCTACAAAGACTTCCACTTCTTTCATTACTCTTCAGACTATCATTGGTTTCTTCAATTTCCCATGGACTTGCATATTCTTCTCTGCATATGTTCCAAACCTTTCTTCAGGCAAATCCAAAGGCTTACTCAACATTTGTTGTGCATATAGCTCCAAGATTCTCTCCTCAACTTCATAACCCATTGGCATAATCCAGACGGTTCTAGGTTATGTCACTTCCATCAAGCACTAATCAATATCCACCATAAAACAAAGTGTTTCCTTATACTTCTCCACAATAGAAGTAGGAATTCTTTCCCTTGCTTGCAAATCACCAAGGCTAAATAACATGTCTCTAATCTAAATAGCTACATGCTTATTGCCTCTTTCCCAAAACACTTTCCTGACTCTTGAAACTTCATTCATGAAATAAAAGAACAAACACAGTAACATATTACCGTATTTAAAGGTATTATTCTTTTCTTTCTTAATCTTACCAAGATTTTCCATAAGTTGACTTCGAAGCAATTCACATAAATCATACTCTGCATTCTCCTTTACCATCTGATATGCTACATATATGGTTGTACTGGATATAGAATTTTCTCGATTGGAGTGATATATCTTGTAACCAATGACCATCAAGGAAAATTTCACATCCACATCAACAATATTATCAATTTTCATTGCTCTTTTATCAAATATTGAACCAGTTGCATCAGTGACTGTCTGATTCTTTACAAACTTCAAAATTGTTAATCCGCCGAAGGAATTTAAACTTGTAATGGCACTTATAGCTTCTTTTGTAATCTTTAAGGGTTGATTCAACCACATGAATTTAGCATGAATTTGACTCAAGATGTATCGGACCCATTCGTTTTCATCAAACATGGAAAATTTCACAATCTACGTGAATTTCTTCTCCTCTAGAGTTTTGAATTTGGGCTTAACACAAAAATCCTCTCCAACAATGTGTTTGGAATATTAATTCAGCAACTACGAGCTCCCTAACTCCTAAATATTAGCATGAATATATGCCCTAATTTCTTCAATATGTAAAATTTTGTACTGAACAGACGAAAATTCACCTAAGGGCTTAGTCTCAATAGACTTGAAAGGATGCCACTTGAATTTTGGATGAGATCTATCCTTGGCTTCAACTACCAATCGAGTAGCCATTTTCACAAATTCACAGGTTTACAAGTTTTCCTGATAAATACCTTTTTTCCAGATTATGGTTTGACCTTCAAATCCCCTTCGCACTTGAATTCTCCCAAATTTTGCAAAAGTTCACTTCAAAGCTCTTCAAACTTCTTCTTCTCAAAATGCAAAGTGACAAATGAAAGATAGAAATGATTTTTTATCATTCACACACCTAACCTTTTTGACGTAATAATTTTTTTTTCCCTAACTCATTTGGATACCCTATTTCCATACACTGTGAAAGATAACTCTTTTGCGGACCTTTAATTCTACATAAATCCTCTCTCCAACTATTCAACAACATTTGTAGATCATCAATGCAATCATTGAACTCATCATAAATGACGACTTGTGGATCTACTAGCTGACAAGGGTTGCCATCAATGACAACACTAGAAAATATGTGCAATGTCTCTTGCCAACAGTATGAGTCCCAGATCACTAGATCTAGAACACACAACCCACAAACATGAGTTATGATTGGTTATTTAATGAATGTCAGGATTATCCTTAGAGAAATACATTAAATAAGGCTTGTGGATGAAAAATAGGACCAAATAAGGTATAAAGAAGCCCAATTTTAGCAGGGAGGGCCCAAAAAAGTGTGAAAATGTAAAGGGATACATTTTTCTACACTACAACTATTATAATTTTAGGGTTTTCATAAATTTGTTCTATAGTCTACATTTTTTGGATTTTTTTAATTTAGATTTTTTGAAAGCTCACAAAATTAATCAAGGATTTTCTCTCTAAAATTTTTATTTCGTGCTTGATATAATTTTTAAATCATTTGACCAAATTTTGGTCATTACAAAAACTAAAGTTTTCACTATTAAGCCTTATCATGACAAAAATAAAAACTAGATGTCAAGGCAATCTAGAATAGGGTATGCACAACATTCAAGGAGATTAATCTAGTATGCAAGGAAATTTTGCTACCATCAATACAACATTATCATTTATCCAAGACTACATCAATAATTAGTCACTCATAACCAAATGTTAAGTCAATTATTGGATATTTTCATGACAACCCAATCCTAATTATCAAAGTGAAAAAATGTTATAGTGTTTCCCTTATATTTGGAACCCAAGTAATTCATTTCACATTGATGACTCTGTGGTAAAATGAATAAAAAGGATTTAGTGTCACCATAATAATTTTTATAGAGGAATATTAGATATAGTATAACTATGATGTGAAATAATTACTTTAGCCAATTAGCCAAACTATAACAAACAATATTGATTACTGATTATATTCAACAATTCCAAAACCTATCTTTGCAAGTAGAGATAATTATTAAGGAGAACTTGAATGACTTATTTCTTAGTGGTCTTAAGGATCACATTTGTAATGAGGTAAACATGTTTAATCATTTTATTATATCTTATTCATTTATCATAGCGTGTAAGGAAAAGGAAAAAGAATTGGCTCCATTTAGGTAGTGTTTAGTCACATGCAAGAGTAGGGCTTCCTAGCACAACCACTCCCTCAACCTACTATATCATTTCAAGAAATTGAATAAAAATTATGGGAAAAGAGATGTTTTAATTGTGATAGAAAATGTAGATGAGAACATATATTTGTTGAAATAAATTTCTTTTATCTTGAAGGGGATATAGTGAGGAGGAAAAATATGGAGAAGTATGATAGGTTATTGATGAGTTGGAGAGAGAATTAGGAGATATATCCAACCAACTATTTCTATCCATGCACTTTCTAGATTTAACACTCAACTCTCAAGGTAGTGGGTTATTTTAAAATTAGGGAAATAACAATGAACTGATAGACTAAAAAACCACTCACAAATTCATCAACAAGAATTTAGATTCTCATTTAAATAACTTTATATATTTAGCCCTAGAATTCTAATTTATTATTCTACATCAAAGTATAATTGGTTGTTTAAGGAAACTTCATTGCATTACACTATTGGGATAAGGTAGTGCATGCACCATACAAATCTTTATGTTTCAATTATTATTTTTATTTATTTATATGTATTAATTATTTTTTCTAATTAGAAAAATGGAGTGTCACACTTTGAGGTTGCACATTTTGCCTCATGTTGACTCTCTTGGAATGTGTGTAAGAAGTTATAAGAACATATTTAATGTCATCACAATTTGTAAAAGAATTTTATGATATCGTAAGATGTGGAAATTAATTATTTACTAAGAAATATGTGTTATACACCTTGCATTAATGATCCTTGTAAATTCCTCAATCACCTCATGGTTAATAATATCCCTGATTGCTTCTTCCTCCTCAAAACACTGAAATTTAATATTTTCCCAAGAATATCTATGTTGAATTCACCATTAATTGTTCTCGGGTGTTCACTAGAAAGAACAATATTTTGTTTATAGCAGTCTCCATGAATGAAAATTTGAAATACAAGAAAAGAGAATTGTTGTGAAGAAAATGTGATCACCTCTTTGCTATGAGGTTATTTCAAACCAATAAAACATGTATACTCAATGAGGTGTGAATGTTGGTGTCTTCTCACACACAATTTCACTTGATTTGGTTGTATTTGGGGTGAGAGATAATTCCTACTCACACAAGAATTATCTCGATCAAATTTATTTGAAGATTAGCAATATCATTTGGTGACATGGATGACAACTTAAATTCTTAATTGGCATGTGTTTAACAACTTAAATCACTAGATATTGGTACACTAAGCATCTGAAACATCTCACACCTCATCCAAAAATCACCCCAAGAAATTAGGTCTTGGAAATGAGATTTGTATTAAGGAGAGGAACCTACCACACATGCATAGAAATATTAAACACATGTGAAATTTCTACTAATAGTGATTATGCCTTCAATTCAATTACCATAATAAAATTGATTTATTCAAAAGCATTTATAGTTTAGGCTTCACATATTTGAATTCTCTCATTTTGAACATAAGCCAAGTTTGTTAAACTACCAACAAGACTATTTCCTTCTCTAAATTAGTGTTGGATTTGGAATGAACCAATTTTTTCTAAAAGATTCCTTTTATCATGGAGTATGTAGTTAATCTTCTAGTTGGGAATATTTTTATTCTTGATTGAGTTGATGTTGTTGAGAGAATATCCTTCAACAATGATTTCCTTTATATATTTTTATGGCTAACTAGAGTCTTGCAACTAGAGCTTGGGCTTCAACTTGGTTATTTGATCCAATCTAAAGTATACTAGCACAAGTTAAGATTGCCTCTCCTTTTGAGTTGTGCAGGATGCAACCTGCACCTAAAACACCTAGATTACCATGAGAAGTACCATCAATATTTAGTTTTATCATCGTATGGTTTGGTGGCATCCAACCCACTTTACTTCTATCCACTTTTTGATAAGGATGAAAAATATCAGGAAGGGGAGGAGAAAGGCTTCTCTAATGATTTAAAATTTGTGCATCCGATGAGAAGGGAAGATTTGAAAATCTTGATCTATAAATATGGGCCATGATTTCCTCTTAAATTTAGTGTTCCAATTTCAATGTGACTTCTTCCCAACTACTAAATTCTTTTCTTGAAAATCATTTTTCTCTCTCTAGCCAAATGTTCCAAATGAGGATGGAAGGAGAGAGAAGCCAAACTCTAGAAAATATATGATCTTTGAATAGTAATAGTTGGCTACAAAAGACGATCAATAATGATTGGGGGAGAGGAGAACTCTTGTTCAATTTTGAGGTCAACCACCTCTAGAATTTTTTTGAGAAGGAACGGGTCAACAACAATTTATTTGTGTCAATTTATCACATAAGGGGTAATTGAAGGCTTATGTGATGCCTAGCTTAAATAGTCTGGAACTAGTGTGAATTTTTTTTTGAAGAGTTAGCCATGTAAAGGCCCCATATTTGGGTAAGCAAGCAAAATTCTAACATAATTTGTAGGGCTAGTCAATCTAAGGGTTGGACGATCCTTGATTTACTTTGTATTGCCCATTTTTTTAAGGAGCCCAAATTAATATTTTTGGTTGGAAGGAGAAAGAATTTTTTGTTTCTTTTAGAATAGACTAAAGAATGAATTTTTGACCTCTTGTGGGATGGAGTAGTCTTGGAGACTTTTCCAACTTTTTATAAACATATTGTCCCTTAAGACAATAAGATAATATTTCACTTTACTCCCCCAAAGATGTTTCAATGTTCACTTCGATTCTGATAGAGAGACTATGTTTCCCAAGGGAGTTTTTTCATTCCAACAATCCTCCTAGAAGGATATTATTTCTTCATTTTTAATAACCTAGGAGACATGGGGAAGAATTACTTCCTTGCATCTTATAATAAAGTTCCAAAATTTTGAACTGGGTTTTGGGTTGGACATGGAAAATATTATGTGAGGGTCATCAAAATCTAAGTATTTTGATTGCATTATCTTGCTCAAATTTTCTTTTGTTTTGTCAAAGATGTTCCATGCCATTTTTCGTTCCTAAGGCTAAATGTTGAGCCTTTGAACTATAGACTCTTGTGCCTCCAAGATGCTATGATGTGTTGAGATTTTCCTAAGCCACAAGAGAAATTTTGTTGTTTTTCGTAGAAATACCCTTCCATAGGAAGTTCCTAAAACTTTTATCTATGTCATGAGTTATTCCCTTAAGCATTTGTAACATGGAAATCATGAAGATTAGAACTACATAAAGAACAAATTTTATCATGGTTATTCTTCCTACAAATGTTAACCATTTATTTTTAACTAAGGGTATTCTATTTGTGATTGAAACCATGACAATTTTTTCCAAAAATAAGTTTTAATTTCTCTAACAAAAACTGCAATATGCCTAAATATTTTCTTGGGAGAACATCAATTTTAAAATCCAAGATTGAGGAGATACGATTTTGTAAGAAGGGATGACATTCTAGAAAAATATTTTAGATTTTGATGGATTAATTACCTATCTTGAAGCCTAATAGTATGCAAGTTGAGAGTTTTATTGATGCACTTTTCTTTATAAATGAAAAGGAAACCACATAGTAGAGTATTATTTTGAAATAGTGCATGAGTAATAGGAGATGGAATTTTGGTATAGATATTCCTTTCCAATTTCAATCCTATTTTTGAGTTGATGTTGATATACTCAAGGCTTATGCCATCAATATAACAAGAGAAAGGGAGAGGGGATTCCCTTAAGGGACTCCTTGGGTGGAGTGAAAAAATCCAATAGAGCATAGTAGTCCTAGAAATTTGACTCTCAACATGTCTAAAAGAATCCATTTGCACCAGTCTTGTGTGTAGAAAAGTTTGAGAAAAACTTATATATCAGTTGACTTTATTGTATGCCTTCATCATATCTAGATTTATTAGTATAGCCTTGAGATTATGTTGGTGAATGGAGTGTAGAACCTCATGAGCAACCAAAGATCCTTTTGACATTTCTTTGTTTGGAATAAACCTCCTTATTCTTCAAAAATGATCTTGGGGGAGAAAAGAAGATATTCTTGAAGAAATAGCCTTGGAGAAGATCTTATATATTGTGTTACATAAGGAAATTGGCTGAAAATATGTAAAAGAGGTGAGAGAGTTCACTTTGGGAATTAATACAATATGAGTTGCATTCAATTCTCTCAAAATTGAGTGATTTTTTCATGATTTTTCCAAGGTAAGCCATATCGATCTTCCCAAAAATCCCCTATCATTTTTGGAAGAAAAGTGTAGTGAATCCATCTAGGCCTAGAGCCTTATCTAGGGCCAAAGAGAAAACTATTGTTTTTTACTTATTGAAGAATAATTATTTTATAAGGAACTTATTGTTTTCTTTAGAAACTAGATTTTGGATATTGTATAAAATTTGGGTTGAGGAGTTGGCTCCACCCAAATGTTGATTTGAAGCTGCTTTTTCTAATAAATTGTCTAGAACAAATCAATTGCCTCAAATTCTTTTTGATTTTTGTAAAGGCATGAAAAAATTGATGTTTTGTCTCCTTTTGAAAGCTGAATTTTATGAGACTTGTGTCTCCATTAGGATTTCCTCTAAATCTCTATAGAGAATTTTTTGTAGTTCAAAAATTTCCTTGGCGATCCCATTCTGAATAATGTGGTCATTAATATCTTGCAATCTGATCTAATTTTTTTTTGTGAAAATATTTTTGAAATGATTCTTGTTCTATTGAGATTTTATTTGTTGTTTATTATACTGTAGTTTCTTACCCAACTGACACATTATGGAACCTTCAAAGAATAGACATTTTCCCACCAAATTTTAAGAGATGGAATGAAACCTTTTCTCTAAATTATACTGCCTCCAATTTGAAGGTTTTTTTATGGTTGGTGATAGATGATTTTCCTTCAAATCCAACTAAATTGGGAAATGATTTGATGGTGAGAATGACAAAATAGAGGAACACAAGATGGTTTCATCCTCCAACCATATTGAGTTAAAAATAAATCTATTTGACCTCTCTACTATTTTAAGGGAGTATTTTCTTTTATTTGTCCAAGTGAACTTTTCATTCTTAGGGAACAGTCTATTAGATAATTTGCATTAACAAATTTCTTAAAAGTCTAACAATTTTTGTAGGAGAAAGGATGCCACTTGCTTTTTCTTTAAGATGTAATATAGCATTGAAGTCTCTTCCAAGCACTAATTTCTCCTTTCTCAAGTTATTCATAATATAATATAATGTTGTTATTTAGTTATGGTGCATCTTTGAATGTGCAAACCATACAAGGATAATCATTTTTGGGACACTTGCAAGTTGTATGTGGCATTGAACATGTATTTAATTTTGGGGGTCATAGTTTTGTAAGAGAATATTTTTGGACTCATTATTTCAGTAATGCCCCTTAGTGGTTTTGTGCAAGCTTGGCCTATAAAAAAGAAGCATATGGATAGTGTTGAAAGCATGCATTGGAGAATCTAAGGAAGTTTCACATGTGGTGACAGGAACCTGAGGAAGGCATGGAGTGGATGTGTGATTCCCATATGTTAGATTAATCACATGAGAAGTACAATTAGGTTGTTTAATTTTTTTGAAGTCCTGCATGGAGAACTTTGTAAATGTATTGTAATCTCACACCCGAGATAATTCACTGAGTTTATGGTGTTTTGGAGGTTGAGTTTTGCCTAAAAGTGTTTCTCAAGGTACACCTAAAGTTATCTTGTGTGCATGTGTTTTTATTCTTTTGCATTATGGATTCTACATTCTATTTCAACATAGATTCTCTCATAAAGGTTATGTGAAAACAATATTTTTGGCTTGAAATTCCTAACATTAAATAATAGGGCTTGGTTTCAAGCTAGAGGAGGTGACACCTTTCTTATGCAATTAACTTTTTGTTTCCGTTGAATCTATGCATAGGTAAAGATGACATTTTTAGAAGTTTTCAAACACTTTGAAATTGAAGACACCAAATGTGTGCTCATATTTTGTAAATTTTTGTGTTCCATTGCACTGATTTGTAGATCTTTATATTTTAGATTGATGGATTTTCTAGATGTTTAAGAATATTTATATTTGTGTCAAAATGCATGGTTTGAGCTATTGATTTGGTAGTGGTATTTGTGCTCAGTGGGTCATTCATTATCATAAGGGATGGGTTCTTGTGAACCACTGCTCGTGAAACATGGGTCAATGAGTTTGACTTGAAAAACTACATGGTTGAATCCTGATAGCAATATCATAATTTGACATGCTATGGAAAATAACTCCTACTTATCAATTTATGGGATAAAGGGGTTCTATAATGAATTTTTCACAAGGCACAACACTTGTTGAAGATTTTTCAAATGGGGTTGCAAGCTAAGTGGACTTAACCTTGAGGAAAACTCCATGTTTAAGTGTGCTTGATTTGGAGTAGTATTGGGATGGGTGACCTCCCTGGAAAGCCCAATGCTTCACCTCTGTGAGCATCACCTAGATGCAATTAGTGCTAAATGGACCATTCATTATCATGAGAGATGGGTTCTTATGAACCACTACTCATGAAACATGGGTCAATGATTTTGACTCAAACTACATAATTGAATCCTAATAGCAATATCATAATTTGACATGTTGTGGAAAATACCTCCTACTTATCAATTGATGAACTAAAGGGGCTCTATAATGAGTGGTTCATAAGGCACAAGACTTGTTGAAGGTTTTGCAAATGGGGTTGCAAGATAAGTGGGGTTAACCTTGGGGAAAACTCCATGGTTAAGCGCACTTGAGTTGGAGTAGTATTGGGATGGGTGACCTCCCAAGAAAGCCTAATGCTTCACTTAGATGCAATGAGTGCTAAGTGGACCCTTCATTATCATGAGAGATGGATTCTTGTGAACCACTACACATGAAACATGGGTCAATGAGTTTGACTCAAAAAATACACAGTTGAATCCTGGTAGCAATATCATAATTTGTCATGATGTGGAAAATACCTCCTACTTATCAATGTCATTTGTGGTTTTGTGATTTTGGATCTAAGTGTTCAAGTGCCATTGGTATTGCTTAGTGTGGGTAGTTTTAGATCTAATAGTTTTTGTTATAACAAAGAACCCATTGCAAGCAACATTTGGGGTGTGCAACTATGATGGACAACATTTGAAACCTTGAACACACAAAGTTCTCTACAGATTTTGGATAGTCATCTTTGGTAGAGCACAAGATTTATGAGGTGCGACCATGATATACAAGTATAAAAAGATGCCATTGAAATACCTTTATGATAGAAATATTTTGTTTAGAATAACAAATAGCAAGGATTACCTATTTCCATTAAGGGTGTAAGAATCTACAAAGGAATCATTTAATTGTGTACAATAGACAAACATGAATGAAAATGAAAAGGAAACTCTTTTTAAGAGAAAAAGGTCATGAGGTGCGTGAGAATCTTGTATAAAAAATGTATTAAATTTTTATGACTTAAAAACATGTGAAAACTTAGGTGATTTCGGATTAAGTAGTATGCTTCTTAAATGTTGCGAGCCATACAAAAAGTCATTTTTAAGATTACGAGCTTTAACTTTACTAAAGTTGACGTTTGATTTTAGATAAAACCTTTTTAGTTAGCTTTTTAAAATGGGGTGGAGGAAATCCTATGTATGATCATGATTTTATCATTTTTCACTAAATCATGTCCTTTTAAAGTCTCTTAAGTGGGCCATTTATTTTTAAAAAGGATTTGTAAAGTCATGTCTATGTCTATTAAATCGTTTAATTATTAGTACTTGTCATGTCTATGTCATATTTTTGTAATGTTGTATTTTTGTAATGTTGTATTTTTGTAACTCATTTGTCCCTTCTCTCTTAATTTATTTTGCATCAAGATCTTAACTATTGGATCAAGAACAATTACATTAACTTTATAGGATGTAATGTCAAAATTTCTTCACTGCCTTCACCAAAGCATAGGCATTTTTTTCTGCATTAAAATACCTCAACTCAACATTCTTTAGTGGAGCACTCATAAAGGAAATCAATCGTTCATCTCTACGTCCTTTCTTTTGAGTTAACATACCTACACAAGTGTGCTCAAATACAAATGAATAAATATAGAAAAGGAAGGAAATAATCAAATCTAACCAATATTGGAGCCTCTAAAATGGTTTATTTGATTTTTGTGAAATCCCTTTTTGCCTTCGGCATCCATCTAATCTTAACATCCTGCTTTAACATAGTATTCAATGGTCTAACTATATCCATAAAACTAGTCATGAACTTGCAAAAGAGGGTGATTTTATCAAAATATGACTTAATCTCCTCCTTATTGGCTAATGGTTGGATCTTAACAATGGCCTAGACTTTGGTTCAATCAAAATTCTTCACTAAAATCACGTGGCCCAAGATTTTTCCCTTTGTTACCATAAATATACACTTCTTAGGATTTAGGGAGATGTCATAATCTCTACATCTCTACAAAATTTTCCTCAAGTTTGCAATATGATCTCCACGTCTCTTGGAAAATACTATCAAGTCATCCATATACATGATTATACATTTTCTCATTAGGACTCTAATATATTAATATATTAAATTAATATGAATGTCATAATATTTTGACTTAAAAAACATGAAAAATATTAGAATGTAGATTTTGTTTTACTTTTTATTATTTTATTTTAAAAAATAATTTTAATTAACATAAAAATTAATTAGAATTAAAATCAAGATATGCTCAAATCGTAGGTTGTAGTTTTTTCGGTGAGACACAATTTTGACTTTATTCCTTGTAGTGTCAAGGCTTTGCTTTTAGCAAGACTTGACTCTTGGTGGGATCATTGAGAATATTGCAACTTCACCAACAAAGCAAGGACCTATTGATAATTTTTAATGCCTTAAGCATATCATAGGTCTTAGAGGGTTTGATAATTGTTTAATTATTTTTATTAGATATAGATTTTCAAGAGTTATATCTTTTGTATTTTGGAAAAAATTCAACTATTTTTTTTTAAGTGCATATTTTTAGGAGATCTACACAATGGCATAGTTGAAAATGAGTTTCATGATTCATGATTAGGTTTAGAGACATGCTACAATCACAATGAGGTGGAAGTGAGAGTTCTTGCACATAAAAACTTATCACCAACTATCATAACAACTAAGATTTGAATATTTTCTATCACAACTAAGAGTAACTACTATTCAAATAATGTGTTACGAATTATAATGTTTTGCTAGTGTCTTGATTTGACTTAAACAACACAATAAATTTTTGACTTGCTTAGGTAACTCATCTTAAATCATACTAATAATGTACCCTACTTAAACAAGTTTGATTTCAGATGAACCACTAAAACAAGTTAAAACTTGGAGTAACTCTTTAAACCTAACCACACCCAAGTTGGCATTCATTCAAATTTGATACAGATGCTTTATTTTTCAAGGTGGTTGATTATTTGTATGGGAGTCTTCCACTCGCTCTCACCAAGGCAATGTTGAGGTCTACAATCAATTATAGGCATTGTACTCTAGAGAAATTTTCCAACCCTCTCCTCAAGCCTTTATATGCATAATTTGAAGCCTTGAACAACAACGCTCTATAGGAAACAAATGTTGTCTAGTCAACAAGCCAAGAATTCCCTTCAAAGTTACCTAAAACTGTAGAATTTTCCAAGGTCATTCTAAAAATTGTTAGAAATGTGTGCCTCAATCATCACAAGCTGAAACTTCCATTGCAGTCAAGTCGGTGTGACATTTTCTATGTCTAGCCGACTAAGCAGTTGGAATCTTGTTGATCGGATCAGGTCATTGTGACCTTGCAGGAGTCTCGTCGAACGCTTGTACAGGAGTCATCAGGATAAACTTTTGTGTCTTGGTGAGAAGTCCTGTCGATGCGGAGTTCTCTGGCTGATAGGCCACTTCTATCGTATATCGGGAAGACTTTGGGCGATAAGCGATGTCGAGGAAACCCTTGGCTGAAAGTCTTATCTCGGTATGAAGTATAACATTATAAAGATAAGTCTAACATTTGTATGTAATCTCCATTACTGTAATACAAAGTGATTTCTCTTGGTGTGGTGGGTTTTTCTCCCGTAAGGGTTTTCCCACGTATATCTGGTGTTCATATGTGTTTGTCTAATTCTTTGTTTTTGTTATCTGTTTCAAATTGCATCTTAATTAGACTATAATTGTAAATTTTAAAACTGTCTCTGCATTCTTCACTGAGGTTTTGACATTACGAGAGTTGTTTCCACATCTGACTTTCCTTACAAGTGGTATCAGAGGCTGGCCAGTTGTGTTATCCTTGTGGGTACGTTGGGTTTTTTGTGTCAATTTTGTTTAGTGGGAGTCTGGTAGAGTTCATTAATTCTAATTATAGATTGAGATGGATAGCACATCTGGGAAGATGGAAATAGAGAAATTCAATGGCAGCAATTTTGAGTTGTGGAAACTCAAAATGGAAGATCTTCTGGTTGATCGTGATTTGTGGCTTGCAGTGTCTGGAACGAAACCTCAGGCCATGAAGCAAGAGGATTGGGACCTTGCAGATAGAAAGTCTAAGGGGTTGATAAGGATCTGTCTAGCAAGCTCCATTCTTCTGAATGTGCATGAGGAGCAAACTACATCTTCCTTATGGAAGAAACTAGTATCTATTTATCAGGGGAAATCCTTGGTGAATAAACTGTTCTTGGGGAAGAAACTGTATAATTTGAAAATGCAGGAAGGAGGGTCTGTAGCTGATCATTTGAACGCATTTAATATGTTGATTTCTCAATTGACATTTTTTGGTGTAAAAATTGAAGAAGAGGATCGTTGTATGCTTCTATTGTGTTCTTTTCCAGACTCTTGGGATCATCTGGTGATGGATATTGGGAGTACAACATCCAGTTTCAAAATGGATGGCATTGTTGGTTCTTTGTTGTCAGAAGAGATGAGAAGGAAATCTTGTGAGATGGCAAATGAATCTCTTGCTATCAGAGGAAGATCGAAAGAGAAAGGCAAGAAGAAGGACAAGAAATCAAAATTGAAATCAGAGGGGAGATCAAAGTCTCCTGGAAAGAAGTCCAAGGTGAAATGCTGGAATTGTGGGCAACCTGGTCATGTCCGAAAGGACTGTAAAGAGGAGAAAAAGAAGAAGAATAAATACTCTTCCGATAATGATTCTTCTCAGGGTGATTCAGATGCCTTCATTGTTGCCTTGGCTACACAGGCATCAGATGATGTCTAGCTGATTGATTCTGGAGCATCTTTTCACATGACATCTCATAGAGACTAGCTCACAAAGTATAAAGAATACGATGGTGGAAAG
Organism: Sequoia sempervirens; assembly: GCA_007258455.2. Classification (NCBI taxonomy): domain Eukaryota; kingdom Viridiplantae; phylum Streptophyta; class Pinopsida; order Cupressales; family Cupressaceae; genus Sequoia; species Sequoia sempervirens. Next base: position 2,904 of record VDFB02023721.1, on the reverse strand, counting down.
GTGTACTTGGCAAGTGATTCTACTTTGGAAATTGTTGGTCGTGGAAGAGTCAGAATCCAATTCCCTAATGGTAGAGTAAAGGGGATCAAGGATGTTATGCACATACTAGGTTTGGTTTGAAATCTACTGTTTGTCAGTAAGTTGAATGATATTGGAGTACAAGTCATGTTCTCTGGAAATGGCTGCAAGATGACTAGAGGCTCTATGGTGTTGGCTAGAGGTGCTCGAATTGGTACCTTGTACAAGCTGGATGCACGGGTTGTTCAATGTAACAGTGTCTCTGTAAAGTCACAAAAAGTTGCTCATGGAGGTAAAGAAGGAAATATTCCTAATTGTGTAAACTCTATGGAAGTAAAACTTCCAGTAGAGAAGACTATGCTCTGGCATCATAGACTAGGCCACATAGGAGAAAAAGGTTTAAAAACCTTGAAGAATAAAAACTTGGTTGAGGGACTTGATGATTGTAATCTAGAATTTGAATTTTGTGAACATTGTATATATGGAAAGCAGCACTGTGTTTCTTTTTATGACAATCCTCACAAATCTTCTGGTTTGTTAGATTATATTCATTCGGATGTGTTTGGTCCAATGAATGTTCCTTCTTTGTCTAAATCAAGATACTATGTGTCGTTTATTGATGATTATTCAAGAAGAGCATTTGTATATTTTCTGAAAAGTAAATCAGAAGTGTTCAGTCGATTTAAGGAATTTAAAAACCTTGTAGAAAATCAGACTGGAAGAAAAATAAAATGCTTAAGTACTGATAATGGTGGTGAATTTTGTTTTGATGAATTTGAAAGATACTGTAAAGACCATGGGATTAAAAGACATAAGACTACACCTTATACTCCACAGCATAATGGAGTTGCTAAAAGGTTCAATAGGACAGTGATGGAGAGAGCACAAAGTATGTTGAGTAGTGTTGGCTTGGAGGAGAATTTTTGGGTTGAGGCTGTATCTACTGCATGTTACCTAATTAATCGTTCTCCAAACTCTGCTCTTGTTGAGAAAACACCCTTGGAAGTGTGGTCTGGTAAGAATCCCTCTCTTAGACATATTCGAGTCTTTGGCTGTGAAGCATATGCATATGTGCCAAATGAGAAAAGATTTAAGTTGGAGAACAAGGTTGTCAAATGTATTTTTATTGGCTATAGTGCTAACATTAAAGGATACAAGCTTTGGAATCTTGTTAGAGAGAAGGTTGTATATAGCAGAAGTGTAATCTTTCGTGAGTTCAAGCCTTCTACCTTAGATCTACAGTCATAGAAAAAGTATGAAAATAAAAAGGATGTAGCTCTAATTCCTTTGACACCAGAGAAAGAGGAATTGAAAATTCAAAATGTACCTGAAACTAGGATTAGCTCTAAAATATAATAAATTCATCAAAATTATAATTATAATTACATTTAGGATTACAATTATAATTAATTACAAAACTAGAAAGACAATTACTTGTCACTAAGTGGCACTTGTTCAATATAGAAGCACACATATTAGGTTGTAATTTTTTTGGCATGACACAATTTTGACCTCATTTATTATGGTGCCAAAGCTTTGATTTTAGCAAGACTTGATTCTTAGTAAGCTCATTGAGAATATTGTAACTTCACCAACAAAGCAAGGACATATTGACAATTTTTAGTACTTTGATCATATTGTGGGTCTTAGAGGGTTTGATAATTATTTAATTATTTTTATTAGATGTAGATTTTCAGGAGTGATATCTTTTGTATTTTGAAGAAATTTTAGGGGAGAAGACCTAGTAGTTGAGCACCCTAACTTCACGCTTTTCAAAATTCTATGTGGAAATTTTAAATCACTCCCAATTTCTTATTGGCAAGTCCCCTGCTTATAACTAAGGTTTCAGGGCCACATCATCAAATATGATGCCACATCAACATGCTTTTTGTCAAGGTATCCAAAAAGGCCCCAAAAAAAAGTGAGACTGCTACTTGTGCATCTACATCATGTTTTATTGGGCATTGATGTGGCATTACATGATTTGTTACTTTTTAGATCTAATGAATACATTTCATTTAATTATGGGTAGTCATCATCAATACCAACAAATTTAAAGTTACAACTATTGGTCCAATATTGTTAAAAATATTGGGCATTATATAAACAAATGTTATCACAATTATCGAAGCATGCTCAAGTATTAGCTCCTTTCCCCTAGGTTTAGAGATATTCTACAATCACAATGAGGTGGAAGTGAGAGTTTGTGCACATAAAAGCTTATCACCAACTATCATAACAGCTAAGACTTGAATATTGAGTAACTAAGTTATTCAACTAATGGAAGGAATTACGAATTATAATGTTGTGTTAGTGTCTTGATTCAACTTAAACAACACAATTAATTTTTGACTTGCTTAGATAACTCATCTTAAATCATACTAGGGGAGAGGATCTAGTAGTTGAGCGCCCTAACTTCACACTTCTCAAAATCCTGTGGAAATTTCAAATCACTCCCAATTGTTTATAGCAGCTTACTTGGCAAGTCCTCTACTTATAACCAAGGTTTCAAGGCCACATCATCAAATATGATTCCTACATCAACATGCTTTTTGTCAAGGTGTCCAAAAAGGCCCCCAAAAAAAGTGAGACTAATACTTGTGCATCTACATCATCTTTTATTGGGCGTTGATGTGGCATCACATGATTTTTTGCTTTTTACATGAGAATACTCTTGAAGCTTGTTTTTGAATCATCTATTAGACTCCATTATATTCAATATAAGTGTACACATTAGCTAGCATTTTCATTATATATGTATGTATATGTATAAATATATATATATATGTATATGTATGTATATGTATAACTACACAGATATATGTATACATACATACGTATATATATATATATATATATATATATATATATATATATATATATATA
>VDFB02023720.1:0-23025 GCA_007258455.2 Sequoia sempervirens | reverse complement strand
TTTGTTGGTGGCTCTTGATTCCATGCACATTCTCCATTCACAATCCTTCTTTGGTGCTAACACATTTGGTACTACACATGGGCTAAGGCTATCTCTAATCAGTCCTATTTCCAATAATTGTTGCACTTGTTTTTTCACCTCATCATTTTCTATAGGTGTCAAACTATAGGATGACTTGTTGGGTAAACTTGGCCCTTGAATCAAATTAATGTCATGGCTGATGCTCCTCATAGGTGGTAGTCCTTCCGGTAAATCCTTGAACATAATTTCATCAAATTCTTCTAGCAACCCCTTCACTTCTAAAGGCATGTCATTGATGTCATTTGCTGCATCTACTTGTAGCTCCTTGGGAACTATTCCAAAACATAGTTTTTCCTTTTTAATCTCTTTCAAAAATTATTTTCCTTTCACTAGCAACGTTCTTGGACCACTTTCCACCTCTTCTTCCTTGGTTGCCAATGGTGTAAGAGTATATTTTCTTCCATTTTTATCCAATGTGTAAGTGTTTTCTCTTCCATTATAGATTTCCTTCCTATCAAACTATCATGGCCTCCCTAAGAGTAAGTGACATACATCCATGGGAATGATATCACACCACATCTCATCTTCATAAGTACCTATTCAAAAATTCACAAGGCATTGTTGATCAACCAAGACTTGGTGTCCTTTTTGCAACCATGACACCTTGTAAGGGGTAGGGTGAGCTATCATTTTTAACCCCAACTTATCAACCATTTCAAGTGAAACTAAATTATCAATGTTGCCACTATCCATTATAACTTTGCAACATTTTCCACCTGATTTACATGTTCTAAATAAATTTTTCCTTTGAACAAGTTCATCTTCCTTTTTGGATGGCTTCAATAATGTACTCTTCATCATAAGTTCTCCTTTCTTAGGTTCATATGGTTGACTAACACAACCTATAGATTCACTATCACCCTTTGCTACATGTGCACTTGTTGCTCCTATTCTCTTTGATCCTTTTCGTCTGCGTTGTGGGAATTCATAAAATCTATGACCTGACTGTCCACAGTTAAAACATGTTCCTTGGAAGCCTCTACCTTGGCCTCTTCCATATTCACCTCTACCTCTCATAGGGTATGGTCTTGATCTTGTTTCATATTTCTCTTTTTGAATTTTTGAAGGAGTAGCCTCCTTACCATGGCTGTAGTTTTTTTGTTGCTGCACTTTTCCTTTGTTGAATCCACCTCTACCTTTGTTTGTTGCTTGATTCCTTGTCAATTTATCTTTCGCCTTTAGAGCATACTGATTTGCTTCTTCCACATTTTACAACCTTATCATACTTAGTTCATCTTGAATATTCAACCTCAATCCATTAACATATCTTGCTACTTTTTCATGGTCTAATTCATTATGACTAGATCTGATGGAAACTGTATAAAATCCTCTGTATAGGCCTTCACACTCAACTCTTTTTGTCTTAAATTATGAATTTTCTTATGAAGCTCAAGTTGATAATCACCAAGAATAAATTTAGTCTTCATCTTTCTTACCATTTGAGCCCATCTTGTGATCTTATCCCTACAATTTCTTCTTCTCTCATCCTACACCTCTTTACACAAAAGTGTTGCATGACCTTTCAACCTCATTTGAGCAATCTTTACTCTTTTTGGGTCCTCTACTTCATCATACTCAAAGTATTCCTCCATCTTTGTTATCTAATTAATTAGCTCATCTAGTTCTAAAATTCACGAGAAGCTCTGTAGTTCTACCCTTGTTCCTTTCCCAATGTTGGAAATAGCTCTTATAAGCCTTCTTTCTCCTGCATCCATATCTCCATCTGCATTGTCACCTTCTTGTCTAGCCATCTTTGCTCCTCCTTCATTATCTTCACTATCAATTTCTTCATGTGTTTTGCCTCTTCTCATTCCACCTTCCATTGCATTAATTCTTTCCTACAATACCTCAAGGTTTCTAGCACCTCATCTATTCTTCCTGCTACTTCTGTAGCTGCAACCTCTGCCATCCTTCTCCTTGGTGGCATCTTGCTACTCTAACTCAACTTATTTTCCTTTTCCTTCTTACTGCAATCTTCTAGCTGCAATATCCCTTGCTATAGGGACACACCCACAGTTCACACTCAAAAGGGAATAGTATAACCCCAATCTTAGGCCACTAACCTTCTTCACAGAGTTGTAGTTGTGCTATGATACCATGCTGATGGCACCCACCCCCTTGTAGGTGCCTAAAAACCCACTTTAAACAAGAAAACAAGTGGAAAATGAGAGGTTTTTTTGTTGTAAGTAACTCACTCAACCTCTACACAGGTTTACACATGTATTGTAGGACCTATAACAAGTTTTTGAGGCATAAAATCAATTGTAGAGGGAGAAACCAAGTTGCTACATAAAAAAAAATAGTTGATGTGGTTACCTGCAACATTGGCTGTAGGTGATTGCTCAAAATTTCAACAACATAAAACACTCAAAAAACTCAAGCCAAAACACAAATTCACAACCACCTCAACAAAAAACCAATTAAAATCCAACATACACATCAAATTTGCAACAATCAAATCAACCTCCATTGTAGCATCACTTCAACACATTCAATGTACCAACACCCATTCTTCTGCATTGAGTACAAATTATCAACACACTTACCCATTTGTGAACACTACACAAACTCAAACAAACACAAATGCATTACCATCACCTATGGAGACTTTAGCCCAACAAATCCAAACCTTGGAACAACAAATATCCAACTAGAAAGTATTAGGAAGAAAGAAGACCTACTCCATTGAGGACTTATGTCCTTATCCTTTTGATCAGAGTATACACATGCCTCCCTTTCCCCAACACTTTAACGTACCAAACTTCAACAAATAAAAGGGAAAGGGAGACCATTTCGAGCATGTATGAGAGTTTCAAAACTCTTGCATGGATGTCACATATGAACATACATGATGAAAATTTTCCCACGAAGTCTTGCAGGACAAGCACTAGATTGGTTTGCACATCTAACTCCCGATATAAGGACATGGAGAAAATTGGTTGACAAGTTTGTCACACGTCTCCTACAAAAGGGCTACAATGGTCACAATGGCCTCAGAGTGCAAAAATAAGAGATGACTTAACCAATACCGATGAGAAAAAAATCAAGAAACAAAGGTCTTGGATACTAACCACTAAAAGTGAACACTACTAGTACAAAGGTATCTTCAAAGAAAGCGACTAACACTTTTGAATTTGTCAAGACTTCTAGGAATAGTATCAAACTCGAACCCCCTACCAATCAAACTACTGAAGGCCAAGCTTGGATAGATACCTTTTGAGACCTTGATTATTCCTCAATATTTATCCTTTCTACTTCATCCTTAATATTTTCTAACAATGATGATAAAATGACCCTAGTCCATCCCTAGTTAATCGATTGGGATCAACAAGGTCCACCGAGCTTGGATTTTTTCAAAAACTATGAAGCAATCACTGAGTTCATGGGACAGCGAGAAGGTATTCCTAGTGGGGATCATAAGGCTGGTTTCACTATAGACCTTGACACTACTACATAATTCAGGGAGTCTGTCCTTTCTTCCAGTCACAAAATAGAAAAAAAAAAACTTAGAAAAATAAGTCTTTAGGTGAAAATCAAAAGGCACCTTTAGACATAGAAAAAGACAAGATAAAGGATGTATTCAAGAAAAAAACCTCTCTGAGGCACCCAAGGATGGAAGGATGGACCTACTACCCACGATTCAAGAGAAATCCCCACTATTTGTGGAGAAATTAGAAGAAGTCAACATCAGTACACCTGAGAATCCAAAGATCATACACTTTGCAACATCCTTGACAAATACAAAAAAGCCCATTTTCACTGAATTTCTCACTGAGCGATAAATCAACTATGCATGTACTTATGAAGATATGCTATGGTTTTACCCTAAGTTAGTCCTTCACCATTTACCTCTTCTTCCAAATGCAAAACCTTTCAAGAAGAAGTTGAGGAAGATGCATCAATAAATTGCCTTACTAGTCAAAGCTGAATTGAATAAACTATTAGATGTTGGTTTCATACGACCAATAGACTATGCAAAATGGATCTCAAATCTGGTACCAGTCACCAAACTAACTAGGGGCATATGCATCTACACAAACTTTAGCGATATGAATAAGGCTTGTTTGAAGGATGATTTTCCTTTACCGAACATAGACATGATTATTGATCTCACAACAAGATATGAGATGCTATCATTGATGGATGGTTTCTCTGGCTACAACCAAATTAAAATGGCACCTAAGGATCAACATAAGACAAATTTTACCTATCCATGGGGTACCTATAGTTGGAATATCATTCCCTTTATCCTTAAAAACACTGGATCTACATAAGACACTGGATCATCATAAGACAACTTTTACCTGTCCATGGGGTACCTATAGTTGGAATATCATGCCCTCTAGCCTTAGAAACACTAGATCTACCTATCAGAGAGCTATGACTATGATCTTTCATGACATGATGCACACATTGATGGAGGAATATGTTGATGACCTATAGGAAAAAAACCTTATGAGAGATTATCATCTGGTAAATGCTAGATAAGATCTTCACCAAATTAGAAGAGTATAAAGTTAGGCTAAATCCCAAAAAGTGTGTCTTTTGGGTAACTTCTAGGAAGCTCCTTGGATATATTGTTTCACATAGAGGGATCAAAGTTGACCCTGCAAAGGTGAAAGCTATTATTGAAATGCCTCCACCTTCTAATCTAACACAATTGGGAAGTCTACAAGGTAAATTACAATCATTAGATTCATTGCACAATTAGTGGACAAGTGCCACCCTTTTTAGTATCTTCTTTGGAAGGATGCCCCATTTAAATGGACCAACAATTGTTAGGAGGCCTTTCAACAAATCAAGGATTACCTGTTGTCACCATTAGTATTGATGCCTCCTCATCCTTTACCTCCACCTCCATCTCCTGCTCTCCTTACATCTCTTTCTCTTGTTGAGGAGCATCCTCTACCCTCATCTCCTCCACCCTAGCCCCCTCCTCCCTCTCCTCCCTAATAGGAGGTAGCCATCTAGGAAAGATAGGTTGAATTCAACCTCTACACCATCCCTACCCTCACCTCCCCCATCATCATCGCCATCACCTCGACCTCCTCCTCTACCCCCATCAACATCCCACACCAATCCTCTCCCTCACAATAAGCCTTGTGAACCTCTCCCAAGTCTCTCTATAAGCACTATAAAATATAGAGACGTAAGTGGTATTGGCCTATACACCTACCACCATGCATCATACTCAGGTATCATCCCTACATCCTCTACCTCTATTGGTGCACCCCACTACATGGGTTGCAACTAATCAACTCCTGAATTGTGACCTGTAGGCTAATCATTAGCCCCCATTGTGTAATCTCCTAGGCCAATCTCGCAAACTATGCTATCCCCATAGGCTCCCCTTGTCTCTCACCAAAATGTCAGGGCGCTCTCTCTAATAGCTAATGCTCAATGATGTGTTGGCTCCACACTATACACCCTATCAAGTATCAAGTCTATCAACAAGACAACAAGTGTTATGAATCATCCTCCCAGGTTGCACACTATTTGTAGGGCCTCTAGGTGAATCCATCAAGCAGATCAATAACATTTATTTGATACCCCACATCTCCCACATGCATCTATCATTGTACCTGGACATATGTGTATACATATGGAAACCTGGGTGGCAAGTCTCTATCTGTCACTAGTATGAACACAGTGATATGCTCCCATGCCACTACCATAAAAATTATTGTTCTACTATGAATCAAACAAGCACCTCTATATGCAACATTATGCAATTGGAAATATAACATAACCAACATGTAAGGGCCCAATTCTTAGATAGTATCCTCCTCCATCATACCAGCCAACATCCAACCCCATCCAAATGGAAACCCATGGCCTAATCGATCTAGAACAATAACACCCGCAATGATTTTGCATACTACCTCAATCAATTGCTCGTATTTGTCCAACAAGGTGTCCCAACGGATCTCATACTCCTCAATGCCTAGGTCCTCAGTCTCGAAACATATCTGCATACTAGCTAAGTCAAAATCAGGATCATATACCACCCTCTTGTTGTGAATAGGGATAGGTAGGATGTGCCATACATCCTCTAAGGTCACAGTGGCCTCCCAAGTTAGTAGGTGGAACAAGCTCGTCTCAAAGTGCCATATCTTTGGTAGTGCAGTCAGTCACCCCCGATTAGCCTACACCTCGGGCATGAATGTCACAAAGTATAATCCAAGGGTGTGCAAGGTAATCCTCTCTGTCTCATACAAGTGGTCACACAACATAAATGAAGATCGTGGGATCTCTCACATATAGATCAGTATAAGCCTCACCTGCACTCAAACAACACATTATGTCAATCAGGACACCTAAAAAAACCTATTTGACCTTTTATACATTGAATTTTTTTCCAAAAACTGAGTTAAATTTTCTCACAATCAAATGTTTTACACCTTTTTATAGATGTGGCTTACATCAACACATGTGGCTTACATTGCAGTTGTGAGCTGTCTAAACACTTGTGGTGCACTGTCAAATAGATGTGTCACACATTCACAATTGCGGTTCACTTTCCTACAGTTGCGGTCCACAATTACGATTGTGATCTTCTTTACAATTGCAAGCCATTATAAATGCGACTCCAGAGGATAAATGTGGTGCACCTCACAAATGTGTTGCATGACCTTACAAAACTATGATGTTTGTGACTGCAAATGCAGTGCAAAAACTGCACCACATCTATTTGGCCATTTTGATCCCTAAAATCTAGTGAAAAATGTAAAAAATTCAAAGAAAGAAAGGGGTAGGTACCGCGTGGCCCGATCCCTCCGGCTGCTTGTAGGTCCGCATGGGATATCCTTTGTGAGAGCTCTTTGAAATTGGCACCATAGTTTCACTGCTCTGCTCAAAAGTCACTCTCCTCTCCACTCAATTTTTTTTAAAAAAAATGCACAAATGAGGAATTAGACCCCCCTAAGCCTATTTATAGACATTTTTGACCTAAGAGGGCCCCCCTTTTATAATTGGGTGCATCAACCTTGACTTTGAAACACTAATATGAACACCCAAAATGACCTAAAATCATTTTTTTTTGCTGCCAACACACTAAAAACTATCAAATTAGCTTGTGAGAACAATTTCTCAAATTTTTTGAATTTTTTTATAAAAAATTGCAAAATTTACTGAGGGGGCACCATGCTATCCCACCATCACTAGGGCATATCGAGGCAGATCCTAAACATGAAATTTTAAATTTTCTTTGACACAACACTATAAAAATGCATTGTATCAAAGAGGGGAAAAATGTAGATACTTGAAATTGTCCTAGCCTGTGAACTAGCATTTTAACACTAATTATCATCTTTTCCTACTGATGAAATAATGTTCAATTATTTAATTAAATTGTCTAATTCATATTTCCACTATTAATTAAATGACTTTATGTTATTTAATTAATTCACTTTATCATTAATATCTTTGATTAATTAAATAAATCTTATTTATTTAATTATGTCTTAATCTTTATTTTATCCTGATTAATTAAATAAATATTATTTATTTAATTGAGTCTTTAATTATCATATTCTTCTAAATTAATTAAGTAATTATTATTAATTAATTAATTAACATTCATCCACTTTCTAAATTAAATAATTAATTTTTATTTAATTATCCCCTTTTTGAGTTAAATAATTACTTTAATTATTTAAGTCTCAACATTTGCACTTCCTAAATTAAATAGTTACTTTAATTATTTAATTATCCTATTTCTTCTCAACATTATCCATTTCTTCAATAATAAATAATTTTATTTATTTATTTATCCAATTCCCACTTGCACATTCCTCAAATAATTAATTATTTAATTAATTATTATCTCATGCATTTCCACCTTGTTCTAATGAACACTCTCTTCCAGTTGACTAGATAATTGAAATGCCACTCCATTGATCAATCAAATCAGTCCACTCCCACTCAATGAGAGTTAATGAAGCAATCAAATCCCTTAACTCTTCAATCAAATCCTCATGGAAATAGTTAATTGAAATCCTACAACTAGTTGCAATTAGTTAACTCATTCATCAATTCCTCTCAAGGATTCTTGACCCTTGATCTTGATCATCCACCTCTTAATCCTGATCGTCCATTCAAATCAGAAAATCTATAAAAGTAATCCTTATATCTCTTTGATGACTAACCACGAATCTTTAGTGTTTTGCATATGTTGATCTCATTCATTCATATTTGAGCTTGAAGCGAAGTAGTGCATACATAATTGAGAGCAAAACAAGACAAAGATGAACAATAGAGGTAAATCATGGTTGACACATTGGAAGGTAATAACATGGCTTTATTATTTTGATTTTATTGTGTTATTTGTACTCTATTGGTTGAATTGGATTGAGTTTTGGTATTGGATTGCAGTTTAGTGGTTATATTGTATTTAGTTCATTATCCATGATGATTAATCTCGTTTTCTATTTGACACTATAAAGTAGAGATGAATGTTGTGATAAATGCATGTCCCATGTGATTGGTGACTTCATGCATGGTTTAATGTTTATTGTTCCTAGTGGAAGTGAACATGTCGAATTACCTTGAGTTGTGAGCTTGGGTATATCCTATCTTGGCCTTGGATTATTAAAAGATTGTTAGCCTATCTTTATGTGTGTCATTACATTGTAATAGTAAATTCCCTTGAATGTGATGTTGGGTGAAGTTTCATTCATGTATAGAAAGGAAAATTCTTGTGGATTCCTTAGGTGGTTCCATAGAAAACTTTGTAACTATCTACTTGCATAATTATGTGATTGTGTTGTGATGAAGCTATAATTGCTTGTCAACATGGATTATGATTAAAATGAATAATGTTCAAATTGTGATCTTATGATGTGTGACATGGTTGGAGTCTTATAAAACTCATGTACATGGCATTATTGAGAATGTTCTCTAACTCATCATGGATGTTGAATTATAGGTGTAGTGTAGCTTTTTACTCCCTCAACTATGGCTAGAATTAGTCATGCAATGCATGTAATGTGTACCTTCTAAATTTGATAGTTTATTTTTTTATGAAGATGAAATATCTACTTGTTTGTTAGGGCCAAAATTGATCTACTAGTTATTATTACGACCAATATAACTACCAATTTTTTCTATCTATTTATATTGTAACCCTTGGCCATGCTCAATTTATTGTTGAAATTGAGCTCATCTTATGCCTTATTGTTGGAATTGATAATTATTACTAATCTGAACTCTTTTATTATTATACTGACATACTAATTTTTTTTAAATTACCATCCATGTTTCATGTAAATTCTATTCTCTATCATCTCTAAGATATGCCTCTAATGGGTTGTACATGAGACTATGTTGTGGAGAACGTACTGGTTCTTGATGTTGTGTTAATTAGAACTATAAAAATTCCTTAATTTTTGTTAAATGTAAGTGGATACTTTGTCTCTTCATGGAATTTCAATAGAATAGAGTCTATCAAACAAATCCTTATCAGACCCTTGGCTTTATGATCTATTAGCTCTTAGTTTCCTTGACTCATGTTGGTAGGTTTAGTACTGGATATTACAACCCATAGATCTCAGTCTAGGAGCATATCCTCTATTTTAAGTTTTCAGAACTCAAAATTATCCTCATTAGACTACTTCATCTTGATAATTTTGAATATGCTTTCCATCTCCTTCCTGCAACAAGGTCACAAAATGATCTACAACAATCTCCCACTCAAACAAAGATCAATATAAAAGAACCTCTACCCAACAACAGAACTAAAATTGGCTAGGATTTGATACCAACTAAAAGGAAGCAAGGTAAGTAGAAATAGATTCCTACATTGATCAACTAAGGGGAGATAATGCACATTTTTACAACCCCTTAAAACTATAATGAGAAGATGCAAATTAAGATAACATAAAAAACATGAAAATCACTAGTATACCATAACACCATATTTACATGGGGAAATCCCTTTTGGGAGAAAAACCTCACACTCCAAAAGCACACTTCAATGCATTATCAATAAACAATAGGATTACAATACAATCTCAAAACTAATCTTCTTTTAGGAGTCTTCAACAACACAAGATTCCTGGAGAAATAATGAACTAGGATAATAATACTTGTTAAAAACCTCTAAAAAATCAAATAAATCACTCCAACATGCCTCATATTTATAGAGCTCCAAAGTGGATGCCTAGGATTTCCACATGATATCATCACAATAGTTTCCATGCATGTAAAACATTACTCTTTAAATGTATTCATCCACCTTCCATGCAATGGAGGACACTTGGCATGCATGGTTTTTTCATGCATGCAAATGGTCCCACTTGACATGCATTGTGCCTCCCACATGCAATATTTCCACCTAGCTCATTTCTACTAGTCCTAACTTTGTACACTATCATACAAGCTATCATAGTGTTGTAATAATCCATCATAGCAGCTGCCATAGTCTAACTCTTACAACTTATGACACATGCCACCAATTTAGCTTCATAGTGGGGTCCATAAAGTGGGACACCTATCTCCAATTTAGGTTGCATGTAATCCTAGTCGCCTACCATGTAGGTTTCCAACATGCCAAGGTAGATCCTACAAAGTGACATCATAGGATAAACATAAAATAATTACATAGGCATAAAATAAATAAATAATCAAATAATTTAATGCTAGGACTTGCAAAGGTTGAGACACCCTAATCCCAATAGTATTGTGGTTTAGAGGCCTAGACTTGGTGAGTGTCTAGAGGGTTGATTTTGTGAAATCCATTATTTTTCAAGGGTTATGTACCAAGAGTGCCTTGTTCTTATATTTTGTAGGATTCCAAGAGTAAGCTCAATTCTAGTGGTAGAAAATTTGTAATGCCTACACATTTTTGCCTTGATATTTCTATTATCAACATTGTATTTTTGATTATGTATCATGGGATGCATGGGTTTTTCTTGTGTATATTGCTTTGAGTGTTTATTGGTGTTTTAACTTTACTATTTTCATTAATAGATATTATTGAGATTATTGTTTATGCATTTATTAGTGTTTTTTATAAATTGGTGATTATATGCATTTTATGATTATGTTTAGACTGCCCACATATTTAGAGATGGTGTTCCTCTACATGTTGGTTGTTAGTGTATGAATTGCATTGAGATGCATGTATGATATTTTGTGAGAGAAAAAATAGTTAATAAAATAAAAGAAAAAATAACTAGAAAGGAAAAAGGAATAAAAGAAAAGACTTATTTTAAAAAAAAATCCATTCCCTCATTTACAAAGAACTCTCTGAAACCCTCTCTCTTGAAAAGAATGGAAAAATATTGTTTGGCCATGAGGTTGACTGTGATCTCATAATTATCCACCTTGGCTTTCTATTTTTCCAAAGGTATTTTGTAGGTGTTTCCAATGTTATAGAAACCTAGTAGAGTGTTTGAGATGATGTCCTGAGTGAGGGCCCTAAAACAACCTTTTATTTGACTTCTATCTTTAAACACTAGTGATTTTTATATACCATAATGCTAGGAATACAACACACTTTGGGGAGTAGAACATGGTGCACTAGATTCCTTCCCACGTTCTCGTGTCCTTGGGTGTTGTAGTTCTCTTAGTTCACTATCACCCTCCATTTGGTAGACAATAAGCCCTTCCAACCAATTTTTGAGGAAACTTTATATGAAAAAGTTGTTCTCCTATGCTTTTTGAGACTTCCCATTTAAAACTTGGTTGATAGGTTCCCTTTATTGGGACTTATTCCCATTTTTTCATAAAAATCATGCCTTTTCAGAATATTGATCAATTTTTATTCTAGTTGGTTGAGGATTTGTATCTCCTAGTGGAGTAGCCTCTTATGAAGGTTTGTCCCTTATGTTTGGATGTCATTCCAGGGTTGTTGTGGAATGGATTGTAGAAAGCTTTCATCCTAATCCTACTCCATTCTTATGAAATCAATGGTCATTCTAACTAGTCAAGATATTGTATCTCCTAGTTTACCAACCTCTTGCATAGTTGTCCTTTAGTGTTGTGAGAATTTTTGGTTGCATTTAGGGAGTGTATTAAACATATATGATCCCCTCATCCTACCCTTTTGTTCACAAGAGAATATAGTTGTGAGTTCTAGTACCTTATCATCATCATATTGAAGGTTCATTCTCTCATAGAATCACCATGGTGACTCCATCACACAATTTGTAATTCTTCAACACTTGTGCCACCTTTCTTGGATTAGTGGTGATAAATGTTAGTTTTTTTGTATTCTTGTGTGTTTTGTGCTTGAAAAGACACTTTGTGTGTAACTTAGCATGTAGAGTGATCGTTAATGTTGTATATTGAATGTTGGAATTGTTCTTGTGTTTTCCTTTAAAAGAATGTTCACTTGGATAATGTCATGGGTGTGAATCTTTAGGAATTATAACAATGATGGTAATGGTACTAAGAATTCCTAGTATAGAAAACTACTATGAGATAAAGGGTTGATAAGTCCTAAGAAAACTAGTTATAAATTTGAAGGGTAAAGGTTTGGATGAAGGAACAAACCCATATGAAGAAATGGGTTCATGTTGCATCTTAGAAGAAGCGCCCACATGACTAGGTTGAATAGTAGAAGTAGCAATATTTATATGATTATTTATGTGCACATTGGGTGTAAAAAGAGAGAGGGAAATTTGATTATAAGTAATGTTAGAATGTTAATCCTAAGATTAATCAACAATAAACCCAAATTTAGGAGAGTCATTGTTAACAATGACATATATAATGTGCAAGAAATCAAGGAATTCTAATAATGGTACAACATCAACTGCATGGCTTTTGAAATAGGGCCTATAGTGTGATGTATGACCTCATCATTATTAAGGTGAGTTTAAAATTCTACTAGATGCCTATCAAGTTGACAACCCTAAGCCTTGAATTCAATATAGAGGGAAACCTCATGATCAAAGCCTACCTCAATATCATAAAATGTAGTGGGAGGGATTTGGATAAAGTAGGAATAGTTGTAACATTTAGATCAAACTATATATTAGATAAATTAAGAATTGTATGAATGGGAGAGGTAGTGTGTCACAAAGAGGACATTTGTAAATAGTTACAATAGATTCATGAACGACATGATTAAAATAAAGAGATTGTGTGGTGAAACTTATCAAATAAAAGTATTATGAGTATTTACAACACATAAGATGAAATTTGTATAATGTGAAAATGTTCACTAAATAGTTGGGTTCACTAAACAATTAGGTTCACCAAAATGTAAAATAGGAAATACTTTTTTTTTTCAACCATATTTTAGTTTATGTTTGGATTATTCTCTACTTACAATCTAGATTTAAGATTAAAAAATAAAAAATTCCTATGTTTTATTTTTTAATAAGTTATTGCTTAGCTAAAAGAAAACTAGACAAATCATACTTAGAAAAAATTACCTTCTTACTTAAACTATGTTAAGAGAAAGAGAAAGATTTGGGTAAAAAATAAGAATATTTGAAGACTAAAATAAAGTACTATAAAATAGAGTTCATATTACAAAATATATTTAATATAGATGAACTTGGAAAGTGACCAAGGAATCTCATTAACTAGGATGTTAGCACAATATAGTGTCATCCAATTTAAGTGAAAAACATATATTTTTGTACAAGTCTCCAAATTTTCTATCTATAGAGATGCAAGAAAATAAAACAAGTACTAGATAATTTAAAAAATGAATAAATGTAATATAAAGATTTATAGAAATGTTTTTAATTTCAATAAAGGAGCAAAATAAAATAACAAGATGAAGGATGAAAGACATAGCAAACCCGATTCAATGCATGAATGCCTCCAAGAAACTTATAATTGAGATAAACAAGGAGGGTTGGGGATGCTTAGGAATTTTTCAAGAATGGTCAAGTCCCTACTTCAGTCTTTTGACCTCCATTGATAGCTAGTGATATGTAGTAAATGGAAATATGTGTGCACACAACCTATGTGTGTCTCGAACTAAGAATACCAACTTTGAAATAAAATCCATATGTATTAAATCCTAGATCTACAAGGATTAATATCCTTATGTGTGTGAGGATACAAAATAGAGATGGAAAACCCCTTTTGTACCAATAATAAAGTTAAATACAATAAGATTTCAATAGATAACAATGAAAAACATGAAAGCATATGGAGAGTTTCAAAAAAATCACCTCATACTAGAAATCACAAATAGAATTCCCTCAAGAGTGGAGTAGCACCAAGGAGGAGAAACGCTAGAATATGCAACTACTAAAAAATATTAGAATTATTAAAATAGTACTTCACACTTGAACATGATCAAGATTCAAAGTAGAATGTCGTTTGCAAGATTAGAGATAGAGTGAATATGATAGATTAAAATATGAAGAGGCATGTTCATGAATTAGCCATTGGATTTCATCCAAGGGAAGTTACCATGCATACTTAGTTACAACAAGGTGGTGAACATTAAAAAAATGTTTGTTTTTTTATTTAAAATGTTAGTGGATGCTAGCAAATTACATGAATATCTACACATCATGATAGAATCCAAGTGCAATATGCTAAATAAATACTTGAAATGATATCATGACACATGACTACATGAAAAGTGAATTGACTTTCATAGAAAAGCTAAATAAATACAAAAACACAAGATTCAATATGACACCCAGGGTGGGATAAAAGCAAGGCTAGGGCCAAATGAACCTAAAAACATGACATGGGTTGTAGACACTAAATGAAGCCCACCACATAACATGATAAATGTAGGGTATGTAGTTTTTTAATATCATAGTTGGATGAAGAGGAAAATATTGTATTTACTTTAATGGAAGACTTAGAAGAACTAAAAGGTGACATGATTATAAAAAGTAGCTAAAACTATGTTGAACCATTGGGTTCATTGAGTTCATTACAATAAAGAAAGTTATCAAAGTGATTCGGAACCAAGAGTTCACTAGAGTTCAATGTGGTATGGGATAAAAATTACTATATTATTATTCGAGGAGCATTGAAGATGACCTAGAGCATAGTAGACCATAATTGAAAAAAAAGTGTAGGCATTAGAGTCAAGTAGAAAATCAAGTTTGATGAAACTGTTGATTTTTGGTAAGTAATGATTTCATCATCGATTACAAAAAAGTATTTTCCCCTCTTAGTGAAAGTAGTGATTTCATCATAACAAACAAAACTTCAAAGATGAAGGTGTTGGCATTTGAATTAGTTGTTTTGAGAATCTTTCTTTTATTTTGATACCATAGAAGGATAGAGGAAAGTCAAATAATATTTGAACATGATGTTTGAAGGGTTTTTCTCTCATTGTTTCCTTCAATGTTATGTTTATTTCATGTATAGATGTGCAAGACCATGGTTTTGAGTTAAAGAAATGTACTACAATTATGAGGATCGTATTTCAAACATTAATAATTTTTAATAATTATTAAAAAAAGCATAAATCATTATTATCTTATTTATTAAGTGATTTCTCTTCATTTTCAATTATATATATAATTGAAGAATAAGAGAAATCACTTAATATATGATAGTACTTAGAACATTTATGATATATATAATATCATCTTTGTAAAAATATTATTTAAATCTACTACTACATATCAAATATAACATAAATATTATGAGTATGGATAATTTATTTAATTTTTAAAAATATTTTTATAATTTTTTTAAATATATTAAGATAATAAAAAATTTGTAATAGAATTTAAATATTACAATTCAAAATAATATTATATTTGAAAATTGTTATGTATATATACATACTTCCATTCTCGAAAAAAAGGGCAGATGCGATCTAGAAAAGGGCTTCTATGCCCACCCCCTCTAGGACTTCTCCCTTCTACTTTCTACAAACAAAGTAGAATATATTCAAATTATGTGTTGAGTTGTCAATGTTAATGTGGGTGACATAAAGTTTCCTAATATCGAAGAAAAACATAAGTGGATAGAACTCCTTAATGGTAATTGGCCGTTCAGATTCATTGGCTAAGTTTATTCATCTTAATTTCCATGTTATATTTGCCCAGGAGTCAAGTTCTTGGGTCTCAAAGCTATGGTAATATAATACCATGGCTTCCATTGAAAGAAATGGTACGTAAATACAGTTAATAGTGGTTATGTAACACAATCAAACCAGTAGCAATTAACACAAGGTCTTGCTTGGTTAGATGGGACGGTCTGATGTTTATTGATCGTCATCACTCCACTTCCAGCTCACGGAACGGCAAGGGTACTGTCTTCACGGCTCTGTACTTACCCACATTGTTCAAATGCTCGTTCTCCAACCTGGACCAAAATCTATTAATACCTTGAATTTGACTGCATACTTCTACTGACTAATAAATTGAAAGAGTGTATACCTGTAGAAATTCCAATGACCACGTCGGATGACCTCAAGGGATGCCAAGACAAAATCAATTACTCTGTACCCATAACTCCCAAGGTTCAAATGCATGATCGTTTGCACCCATGCAAGTCGAAGTACAAAATTTAATGCCTACATTTCACACGAAAAACACTTATTAACATAGATTTGTGTTCTTGTATCGATTAACAAAACAAATTCATGAATGAAATAAAATTTATGATATTGCTGTCAGAATTCAATCATGTAATTTTTTGAATCAAATTCATTGACCCATGTTTCATGAGTAGTGTCAGGAAGGCCCAATGCTTCACCTCTGTGAGCATTATGTAGATGCAATGAGTGCTAAGTAGACCATTCATTATCACGAAAAGTGGGTTCTTTGAACCACTATTCATGAAACCTGGGTCAATAAATTTGACTTGAAAAACTATACGGATGAATCCTGATAAAGATATCATAATTTTTGATGGAAAACACCTCCTACTTATCGATATAAATTCTTCCAAAATAAAAAACTTTTAAGTGGGCACTTCCATACCCAACTCTCAATTCATGGTAATGAGAGTTACAGAGATGTGTGGCTTACTATAGAGATGAAGTATAGAGACTTGTGCTTGAGCATGAGTTCGTCTCTTAGCCAGGGATTCTTGGAATGGGGATTAAGCAATCCCCAGTCCTTAACAAAATCCCAATACAGTTGATATATGGTTGCAATAGTTGAGGTAAGGACAACCAGTATAAGCCAGCAGGTATTTGGATACGTCGCGTATGTTAGCCTTGCTCCAGCTGCAAATATGGCGGATACATACTTTCCTAGATTTGCAAGATGATTTGCGTCTCCTTCTTCTACCCATCTCCTCAAACACTATTCACAGCCAAACCAGAGGCACCCATGAGTTTTTTTTATTTGAAGTTTTATATTTCTCAGGCTGTTTAATTAGAGTGGAGAAACAGACCTGTAATGCTCGCCAATAATATGGCAGAAATGAAACAACATAAGCCATATTCCTGTACACCTTATTGTTTCTGCAAGCACCGTAATCGTCTGACCGAAAACTTCCTCCTATGTAATAACAAGCAATGAATTCTAAATGGCGTAGCAGTGTCACCTGAAACAACATATCCAGCTTATGTTTAAGAAATGTGACATTATTTCCAGAATAAAATGCTAGCATCAACTGGGGTGGTTAAAATAACCTGGCTGGTTAGTTGGTCAGCCATGAAAAAGTCTGTCATGACCACCTGTAGGACAGGCAATGATAATATATTAGTCAATTATATCTCGTTCATTTTTATGTGATAGATTTGCGTGAACTACTATTCATGAAATATGAGTCAATAAGTTTGATTCAAGAATTACGTAGATGAATCTTGATATTAATATCATAATCTAACATGTGTGAAAATTACTTTTCACTTATCAATTGATTTCATGAGTCAATAAATAAGTTTGATTAAAAAATTACGCAATTGAATCTTGATATTAGTATCATAACCTAACAGGCAATGAAAAATACCTTTCAGTTATCAATTGATTTCATGGATCAATAAAGAAATTTGATTCAAATTACACAATTGAATTTTGATATCATACCTTTCAATTATCAATTGATTTCATGGATCAATAAATAAATTTGATTCAAATTACACAATTGAATTTTGATATTAATATCATGACCTAACACGCTACGAAAAATAGCATACCTTGTATAAGGGTGCGAGAATGATATTCCTCATAACCTTGAGGAAGGAAAAGCGAGTAGATCTATAAACAATATTGAAAGGGCAAAAAAGCAGAGAAACGAAAACCTGCCAATCATTTCAACAAATTTGGTTGGTTCAAATGCAAATTAAAGTTTGAAGCAAGTTATAGAATAGTTAAATTGTAGAAATATATACCAGCAACAACAAAGCAGGAATCGTATCGGTCTCAATTGGAGAGAATCCCTTGGCCCGCAGTGTGAGATGGGCAACCATGGCTCCCACCACCACCGTCATCAGAGTTGAGCACATTAAGAACGCGTCTCTGTACTTTAGCTCTGTATTTGGCGAAAATTCAAATATGAAGCTATAGTTGATTCTTGCGCTCCTCCACATGAAGATATTGCACCCATATAAGAATATGTGCAGATTTAACAACGCAAACATGCTGCAAATGCATTCACACATACACCAAAAGACTTATAATCTGATTTATATATATCTGTCGATTTGTTAATTATTTAATGAGGTCTAAGTTTAAACAACACATTTTAAGTTTTGTTTTGTTTAGGTGGATTCTAAATCACACTAGTTTTTTCAATATCTATTTATTGGTGTGAATTCAAATAAATCGCGTGAACAAGTCAATTTTTTTGTGTTAGTAAGTCATCTAAAATCTCACTAGCTTCTCCAATAAGATCTGTCTATTAGTGAGAATTCAAATAAACCAATTAAACAAATCAAAACTTAGAATATACTGTTAAAACCAAAATCTTAATGAAAAACAGAAATGAAGTCCAACCTGAAAACCGGGTAAACAGTTTCTATATAACCAGAGTGAGTAGGATCTGTGTACATTCCGCTCAAATGGGCCAGGATGGCGTAACCCACAAAGAAAGCTAAAAAACATCCCGTGAACAGCCCTGCACAATTTCTTAAATTATCACCATCCTGTTTGCTTACTCATAAATTAAAATGCAATGCTTAGCTCTGGTAATTGTCTAAGATATTCGTACCGATGAAAAATGTTACAGCGTGAGAATCCTTGATTTGCTTTGGCCTGAGAAATTTCATGGCCTTTTTACGGTCATCCTCTGTGAAATATTTAATGAACACACATTCAACTTCGTCTGCAAGTTTCACCACCTGCGCATATGCTACCATGAGATCTGTTACCAAGAATGCGAATATTTGAATTCCAGTTTAACATATCTATCCCTATGATCTATATTACCATTTGCTTAATACAAAATTTCCAGTCATACCTTATCAGAACTGTTGAAGTACGACCTCTCGACAGCTTTGAGATAGACGGGAGCAACTTGTTGGTCGCTTACCTGGAATAAATCCAGAACCCAACAAAATATCGGTAATCCTTAGATAAATTTTTTTTCAAAACCACACATAATTTTGTATGCAAGTAATAGAAGCTATTTTTCGTCCATTGATTTTAACTAAATCTAATTGATAAATTTTTAATTATATAAAAATTCTATAGTTTGAATATATTTAGATTTAATTTTGTAATTTTTAGAAAAGATAAATGTAAGGTGAATAGAAAACCATACTAGTTAAATAGAAGAACCTGAAATGTGATCGAAAATATTGATGAAAAAAGTTTACACAATCAAATCCAAAAATATTCAAACTATTACTTGTTTGAGATATGAATTTTTAAAAAAACCTAATGTTTATTTCTTCCTACTTGATTTTCATGGAATTTTTTTTTTTTTTTAAAACTTATTGCCCTAACCAATGCCTATATTTAGGAGAGAATAGAAGATAAATTATCATGTGCAAAAGAAAAATATTTAGTATTATTGACTTTTTGAGTTATAGATGTGTGTAAAATATATAGTGTTAGTGGAATTTAAAGTATAATTTTATTTCATTTTGAAATAGTTTTGATAGTAGAAGAGGTTATAATTAGGGAATTTCATTTTGAGAAAATTCAATATAATATTTTAAGTATCTAAATTTTAGAAATTTGTTGTTATATTGTATCATGTATTTATTGAAGCAAAATATTGGATCAATAGTTATTTTTGTTTGATCTTCCTATCAATCTCTTCATGATGTAAAAATATTTATATTTTCAATCTCATATCATGAAAATGTCTATATTTTTAATCTCATATTATGAAAAAATGTGTGCATAAATATCACATTACCTCTTAACAATTAGTGACAATAGGTTACTAGCAAGAAATAAAAGTTATGAATTGGTTGAGTGAATAGGGAAGAAGTGATATTATATTTTAATAAGTGTAAAGAGATGCACATTTAGGTCCTATCCCTCGTATAATCTAATTTTGGATCTCAAAGTGTTTGGTTTCTTTCACACAAAATTGATGTGATCTAAAGTTGTCTTTGACATTAATCCATATGTTCAAATGATTAAATCAATAGGTTTCATGAATGCATAATTTTATTGTCACCATCATCATGATTTCTTATTAGTTTATCCCAAATATATGAGTCTATGTTGTCCTAAAATAGTAATACTCTTTTTCATATATGAGCCATACTTAAGATTAAGTTTATTATGTTACTAATTTTTTTTCAATATTGTAGAATTAAATGTTACATGAATTACATCAATTCACACCTTTCAACAACTGGAGGTTTAAAATTTCAGGACATAAATAAATTGAAGGTTAAATTAAAGTATTTAGAGGATGAACACCTTGATGCTTTTTAAATCTTGTAGGCATCTAAGTGTATGAAAAATTACCCCTCCTTTGGCTTAAACCCAAGGGCTAAAGGGTATCCATAAAACAAAGTCACATGTGTGCAAGGATGAAGATGAAATTTCAAGTTGTAGGTTAGTGTAAATGTATTCCAAATCATTTTTCACATATTGAGAGGAAATTTAGATGGAAAAAATATCTTTATTGAGAGGACCCTCCAAAAAGTGTGTCCCACATGCCAAAATTTCAAGGAAAGCACGCGTAATACTATTTGAACCATTCTTCTTATTTTCTCTCTAAGTGAAGGAATTTGCAACAAAAATTTAAGTTGAAAGATATAGTCATCATCACAAGGATTAATCTATCAACAAGATAATTTTTATTTATTTATATCTTATCATATTCTTGACTAACACATAATTCATGGACAAGTAATTCATATTACTAAGTTTTGTTATTTGTTATCTCAAGAAATAGATAGTCACGTCGAAGAACTAAATGCGTACACTATTGAAAACCCCTTTAGAATAATTGATTATTCTACTTTAAAAAATGAATTAAATAACTTTGTTCTCAAATGAACCTTTTTCTAACCATTGTGATTGTTCTTCCTAATGTTGGATTTTTTGGTTATTATGTCCTGATTAGTGAAATGGGCATAGTTGATGTTGGACTTGGAGAGGGTTCCCTTATACAGTATAACCCCATCCTATCCTCTTTCAAGAGTTGACTAGTCACTATAAGGCACTAGGTGATCTTTAAATATTTGCTAATAGATCAAGTGACAAATAAGTATTGCATGAAAGTGCTATTGAACACGCTATTATTCAATATATTTAGGGATGTTATAATATGGATCTTTCCCAACCTCAAGTTATGAAGGAATATATACTCACTAGTGGAAGATACATATCTAAATTTGATCTCACAAATCAATTTATAGTAGAATATATTAATGAGAAGGAAAATAGAACTAATAAAAATAAAAAATAATAGTCACATCATTTTTTGGGTGTTTAAGGTTACATAAAATATTAAATATATTTAAAATAACTTTAATTAGTGGTCCAAACATCATTAAATTTTTATTTAGCTTTAGAATGAGAAACTCTATTATATTAAAACTCTTTAGGTAGTGGTACTTAAAAGGTCAATAGTAAGCATGAATTTAAATTAGAAAATAAAATGGAGAAATTTATATATTAATAGATAACATGACACACTATTCTCATTAATCAAACTATAACCCTATAACATTAGCAAATATATTTTATTTTTAATAATTATATAATAATTCTCCAGCTTTTGAATTTTACAATATTTGTGTCAATCTCAATGCTTCATATATAGATTTATTGTGAATAGATATAAGAAGCCACATAAAAATATTTGCAATTCTTAAAACGACCAAAGATTTAGATAGAAAAGATGACTTATAATGTACCTTATCAAACTTCTTCAATATTTTTCCGAACGCAACCATGTTCAAGGAACTACATAAATAAAAAATAATGAGATGAGAATTATAAAATGAGTTGAACTTTAAACAATAGATTAAGACTATTCTTAAACATCATTGTAAAGTTAAACTTTAAACAATAAATTAAGAATATTAAAGATATAATTTCACTAATATCTAAAATATAAAATTACAAAGATGACTTATAATGTACCTTATCAAACTTCTTCAATATTTTTCCGAACGCAACCATGTTCAAGGAACTGCATAAATAAAAAATAATGAGATGAGAATTATAAAATGAGTTGAACTTTAAACAATAGATTAAGACTATTCTTAAACATCATTGTAAAGTTAAACTTTAAACAATAAATTAAGAATATTAAAGATATAATTTGACTAATATCTAAAATATAAAAATTACAATTGACTATTTGATAGATATTTAAGTAAAATATTCTTAAATATCATGTAATAGTCAAAGATAATTTTTTACTAATATCTATTTATTTTTAATTCCGAACGCAACCATGTTCAAGGAACTACATAAATAAAAAATAATGAGATGAGAATTATAAAATGATTTGAACTTTAAACAATAGATTAAGACTATTCTTAAACATCATTGTAAAGTTAAACTTTAAACAATAAATTAAAAATATTAAAGATATAATTTGATTAATATCTAAAATATAAAATTACAATTGACTATTTGATAAATATTTAAGTAAAATATTCTTAAATATCATGTAATAGTCAAAGAT
>VDFB02023719.1:0-13337 GCA_007258455.2 Sequoia sempervirens | reverse complement strand
TTTTTATTTCTTTTGTATGGGGAACATGACAGTCCATTCCAAATCCTAGATGTTCTTCCTTTCATTTTTTTCTACTATCACTTAGCTCTCATAATTCATGCTCGCAAAAAATCTTCTTTTGGGAGGACAATTTCATTCTTTTGGTAGGATAGTTTCATTCTTTGGGTAGTTATAGACAATTTTGAGTAAGAGGCATAACTTGATCCCCAACAACATAATAAAATCATGTAGTAATAAGATATCACAAATTCTATAAACCATGAGTGTGTCCTTATAATTTTTGATCTCATGGTTTCCTTTTCCAGTTCTATTTTATAGATATGATATATTCAAATGGTTTAAAATATTGGTCACATTGTCAATGCTATTTTTTTTAATAGATATGATATATTCATCCTTTTGATCCTACTAGGGCATTGACCTTTATTGTATCCTTTGTACCTATTTCTATTATCATTACCATTCCCCCCTTGAAACCTTCAAACAAACCACCATTATTTATTCTGTCATCACTATGCAACAACTTAACACATGCCTCCACCCTTACAAAATGGTATACCACATGCTCAATTTATTTTCTTTCCTTTATTTCTCACTTCTTTGTTCCTCTTTCCCTACAAGTAGAATGCACACTATTCCTAATTCACACTTTAGTTACATTCCTCCTTACACCAATGTACTCATGATCACTTATATGTTTCCAATACTCATTCAATGAAACACTATATTTCCTCTCCTCTGATATCCTATTCATACATTCCACCATCTACCTTCCATATATTATCAATCAACATATGATCAAAAAAATTGTTTTAAAAATATAATATTTTTATATAAAATATGAAACTATAATCCATAACATATACCTTGATACCATAAAGTTGTAGGAGACACACTAATCTCTAGACGAACACAATTCTAATCTTAAACATTGAAATTACTGCTAGGAAACATAACTTAAAACTTTAATTGTAGTGTTGTCATAGGTTCTAGTGGCTTGGCAATTATAGGTGAAAGAAAAGTTTAGGTTGAATTTTAATGTTAAAATGTTAGATCAATGTTTCAAAGTATATCTCTAGAAAATTCCAACATGATAATGTAGCAATATCATATTATGGTTTGATTACTCTTGCATTGAAACCTAAAATATTTATACTTCATGTTATTTGGTTTTTCTAAATATTACACATATTTCTTGCTTGTGAATCATGTATATTTTGATGCTTTATATATTGGTTTGTGTAGTGATTTAGATCACTATGCTTACCAATTTTTTAAATTTTTTATTACACATTGCAAAGAGTTATGCTATATCTATATAGAACAAATAAAGTCCAGTACAACCTTCAACAAAGTGGTAAAATTCAAGATCTCATATATAAAACTTTATGATACAATTTGAGAGTAATCTTGACAACTTGAATGTCATTATACATATAAAATTAAAATCATTCAAATCAACTTAAATAACTTATGTACCAATGTGTTTCAATCATGACTAATTTTTGTTTCCATGGAACAAATTCAATTGGAAATAAATGATAAGGAATTTAGGAAAAAATGAGTTTAAAGAACTTCACTAGGTTTCAAACAATTATTTCATATGAGTTTACATCCAAGAAAAAAAAGTGGGTATGTACAGGATTATCATGGAAAAAACAGGCCCTTAAGTGGCAAAATTTTTAGAAAAATCAAAGTTAGGCAACTTGACGTAAAAATTTGAATAAGTTATCTATATTATTTTAAAAATATGTAAAAAATAGAATCTGTAGCAAACTACATGTAGTTCCAAACTATTTGGTTTATTTAAAAAAAAAAACTTTTTAGTGAAAATTTGAAATTTCAATCCAATAGTACTTAAATTTTAGGGAAAAAATAAGTAGGTGTTTGTCTGACCACCCTAACCACAATAAAATGATGATTATTTTTTATAATATTTTAGATATAAGTAGAGGAATAATGTCCCAATGTGATGCATATTTTTTGTAATTTATTTCCAAGTAAATAATTAATTATGAATTTTTTATTACAACTTTTAAAAAATATAAAACTTGTGTGTTTGACCACCTTAACTTGGTCAAAACTACATGAATTTTTTATTTTTTAATCTTATAGTATGGAAAGCATAGAATGTGGCACATGCTTCTGATTTAAAAAATGTGATACCTTTTGAAAGCTATAAATATTTTTCAATCAGCCTATCAATTAGGACTTTAGTTATAATTCAAATAGAAAATGAATAATAATTATTTATTAAGTTCAAAGTAAAGCATAAATTATCTTGGTTGAAAGATGAGAATCTCCTTTAAAAATCCTTTTCGTTTCACCAATTTTGGGTAAAATAAAAGTCATTAGCCACATACTTTACGCATACCCAAGTGAGAGATGATGCTATAAGTGGAGTTTAAATTTCAAATGGAATCAAAGATTCTTCAACTTGAGAATTCCATGTAACAAATATGTAATTATAAATATCTACTTAATTTAAGGAAATGACAAAATGAATTTTCAAATTTTGTATTAAATAGATACAAAATTTTCAATTGTTGTAGTGCACATGTTATGTATAAATTTAAGCACTAAATTCAAATAAATTTATAATAGTTTCTATCTATATATGTACCTAAATCAAATATTTAATTAAATATGTAACATCAATTTAAGTTCATGCACACACTTCAAGTTTCTAAGTTTACATCCATCTCCTAACAACATAGATATCTAAATTAAAAACAACTTAAGTACCAATGTGTTTCAATTGTGACTAATTTGTGTTTCCATGGAACAAATGCAATTGGAGGTGATAAAAAAATTAGGAAAAATGAGTTTAAAAATCTTCACTATATTGAACAAGTATTGTATATGAGTTTACATGAAAGTAGAAAAAGTGAAAGATGATGCTATAAGGGTATGTGCAATATCATCATGGAAAAAAAAGGCTATTAAGTGGCAAAAAATTCAAAAAAATCAAAATTAGGAAACTTTACATAAAAATTTGAATAAGTTATATATATTATTTCAAAAATATGTAAGAATAGAATTTGTAGAAAATTGAATTTAGTTTCTAAACTACTAGGTTTATTTCTATTCAAAAAATTCATTTGGTGAAAATTTTGAAAATTTTAATGCATCTCAGACTTCTAAATTTTAGGGGGGGGAAGGAATGGAATGGATGGATGGAATGGACTGACCGGAATGGAGCGTCTAACCACCTTAACTTTGGTCAAAAAACTTCATGAATTTTTTTTTATTTTTTAAAACCTATAGTATGTGAAACATAGAATGTGACACATGTTTTGGATTCAAAAAATGTGATACCATTTGAAAGCTATTGATATTTTTCAATTAGCCTATCAATCAGTACTTTAGTCATAATTCAAATAGGAAATGAATAATAATTATTTATTAAATTCAAAGTAAAACATAATTTATATTGGTGGAAAGCTAAGAATCTCCTTTAAAAACCCTTTTCGTTTCATCAATTTTGGGTAAGAAAAAGTTGTCAGCCACATACCCTATGCATACCCATCATATCACCACTTTTTGGCCCATCATGATACTGCACATACCCATAAGTGGAGTTGAACTTTCAAATGAAATCAAACATTCCTGAACAAGTAACAATTCCATGGGACAAATATGTAATTGGAAATAGACTAAATTTAAGGACTGATGTGTTTCAACCACTAATTTGTGTCCAGCCAAATTTACAATACTTGTCATCAACATATATTATAAGTAACTAAAACAATCTAGAGTTTAAACAATTTACTATAAGTTCTCACTTGAACATGTATACATGTACAAGTGAACTTGAAAATCGTGGATATAATCTAACTCAAATGTTTTGGTTCAACCCACTCTTCATTAACATGTACATTTTTTTGATGATCATTACTATCTAGTCTCCATTTTTTTCATGAACATGCACATGGAAGTACATGAAGATGTAGGGAAGTAGAGATTACTAGGTGACTATATTGATATACCTTGTTATTAGGTTGATAGTACACAAAATGAATCCCATGTTGAACAATTTTTACTTTTTTTAGATACATCCCTTGCACTACAACTAAACCTACATGGTAAATAGCATGAACTAGAGGTAAGACATGTGCATGTACAATATTTTCACTCAAGGTTTGTACAATGTATTTAATGTTTTTATTTGGTAAAGTACATGTGCATAATGTATAAATAATTTTAAAGTCAATCTCACCCATGAGAAATAACATTCCATTGCTTGTTTCAGGTTTTGTTAGCTTATTCCTCTCTTCTATATAGCCTAGTAAATAATAGCTAACACCTTCTATGTTTAGTGCATCATAGTTTCCCAAACTGCATTCAGTGAAGAAACAAGATTAATCCCTCATGTATAATGTCCATCCAAGTTAATTACCTATAGTCCTAACACAATTCAATGATCCTTCTTTTTCAACCCTCTTGCATCCATGCATTGATATTCAATCCACACCTAGATATGTGTAGAAATAAACTTATTTTAAAAAACATGTATATATATAAATTAAATAAATAAATTTTCAAATGTAATTTATACATACCTAATATCTCCCAAAACACTCTATGTGGAATGTTTCGGTTCATTCTATGTGATGTGTCAAACTCATTTGATGAAAAGTTTTTCTTACTCCATTCAACGCCATCACGCACATCGTCTATGTGATATCCCAAAAAATAAATTGATGCTTTCTTAGAGCATGTTTGATGTAAGCTCCTACATCATCATGCTCACCCTTTTTATGCCCACTCTCAAAGAAAATCAAAACATGCGGTATTTTATAATTTTTATGATATTTATATAGTGCATAATATGTTCATGATGATTTGAATTATGTCGCACACCCATTTGACCATAAAAAATGCTTTTCAATTTTTGCACCCCTCCTCAAATGAACTGAAAAAAAAATGCCTGTTTTCACCATCAACTGGCATTTATCTTGACGACGACATTGAGCAGAAACCGCCCAAATTACCATTGTATCACCACCTTCTCACAAATTTTCCAATAGGTATCTCCTATTCTACATGGTTTAACCTTTTAGATTCTTTCACAATTTTTTTTTGAAACTTTACATACATGGGTATGTGCAAAATCATGATGGGCCAAAAAATGGCGATAAGATGGGTATTTGTAGGGTATGTGGCTGACAATTTTTTTTTTACCCAAAATCTCGATGAAATGGAAAGGGTTTAAAAGAGATTCTCATCTTTCCACCAATATAAATTATGCTTTACTTTGAATTTAATAAATAATTATTATTCATTTTCTATTTGAATTATGACTAAAGTCCCAATTGATAGGTTGATTGAAAAAACATCTATAGCTTTTAAACGGTATCACATTTTTGAATCCAAAAACATGTGTCACATTATATGCTTTCATAATATTAAAGAAAAGAATTGAATTTCATGAAGTTTTGACCAAGTTAAGGTGGTCAAACAAACAAGTTTTTTAAAGTTGTAATAAAAAATTTATAATTACTCTATTTGCTTCGGAAAAAATTATAAAAAAAATTATGTATCATAGGACATGAGTCCCTCTCTACTTTATATATAAAATATTATAAAAAAATTATTATCATTTTATTATGGTTAGGTGGTCGACATACACCTACTTCTTATTTTTTCCCTGAAATTTAAGTACTACTTCATTGAAATTTCAAATTTTCACCAAATAGATTTTTTTTTTTTTTTAGAAAAGCCTAATAGTTTAGAAACTAGATTAAATTTACTATAGATTCTATTCTTACATATTTTTGAAATAATAATGATAACTTAATCAAATTTTTACATCAGGTTGCCTAACTTTGATTTTTCTAAATTTTTTGCCACTTAAGGGCCTATTTTTTCCATGATGATCCTACACATACCCACATGTAACTCTTGCAATTTACTATCTTTATTAGGTGAATATCTTTGTTTCATGGAGGAAATTTAACCAAATTTCTACATGTCTCATAAATTCCTTTTATGCATTTTATTTGAGTTCCATTTTCATTATCACATAACATGGAATTTATGAACAAACTTACCTGTTTAGGAGGCACATTTTCAAAACCATAAATTTCTTCTCAGATTTTTTGTAACACCTGATAGTAGAGATTAAATTCAATATGATAATAATAATGAAAAGTTTCAAAAAGCTTTTTTATCTTCATATAATATGGCATTAACCTTTCAAACATTATTTTACCAATGTTTATATGTGGATACTTATTACAAAATTTCACATACATTTCAAGTCGTTTTGTCTTTAGCCAATGTTTTATATTATTATCATAAATATTGGGCCTCATATTGTCTCATAACATGTCTACTATTTTATGATGGATGGTTAAGATCATTTCAAAAACTTGAGATCAAGTTCCTGACATCTTTAATCATTTCAAAATGGGGAGCTCTACACCTAACTACCTAATCTCCTTCTGAACTATCATCCAAAACCTTTCTCTTTTTCTCATATTTTATTAGTGTGGTTCTACTATAACTAATTTCAATCGAAAGTGTAGACATTTTTCTTTTTCTTGATATATCTTGATTTAAAATAGATGTCAACATCACCCCTATAATGGCCTTATCTACTAATCAAGATCGTTTCCCAATGG
Source organism: Sequoia sempervirens (assembly GCA_007258455.2). Lineage (NCBI taxonomy): Eukaryota > Viridiplantae > Streptophyta > Pinopsida > Cupressales > Cupressaceae > Sequoia > Sequoia sempervirens. The sequence goes on along the minus strand of VDFB02023719.1, from coordinate 6,711 downwards.
AATGTAAACCTTTTTTAACATTTTCAACAACATTTCTTTGTAGTCTAATGTGTTTCCACTTTTTAAACGTCTAATGTACACCCAATAATTGTAATGGCTCTTTTAGCTCATTATGAAGAAGTGCACATGTTAACAATTGGATTTTTTCAAGTATTTCAAGATGATTGAAATGACCATTGATTATTTTCTTTAAAGACTTAGTCATTAACCTCCTACCAGTATTTCTAGGTTGGATAGCATAAAATTTCAATTTCTCCATATCCATTTTTGGTAAATGATCCAAATTTCTAGAAATTTGTTTCCTCACCTTTTTAGCTAGATTTATATGCTCATCCATACCAATAGAAAGAAGTGATCCCAACCCCTCTCCAACATGCATGGTTTGAACATTGGCCTTCTCCCTATCTTCAACCATGTGTTCTTCAACCTTGTTTGATCCAATATCTAAATTTGGCTTGACTTTTTCTTGAGAACTTCCTTCTTGTTGAACCCTTTCTACATTTAATAAAAATTGCAAAGAAAGTGAAATATGATGCTATATAAATGAAGTTGAACATAAGAAATAAAATGAAATCAAAGATTCTTGAACTCAAGAATTCCATGGAACAAATGCAATTAAAAATGGATAACGAATTTACGATTGAAATGAGTTTAAAACTTCACTAGTTCAAGAATAGATATTTCATATCATTTTACATGTGCAAGGAAAAAAGTGTGAGATGATGCTATAATTGAAGTAGAAATTGAATCAAATGTAAAAACCCATCCTACAACCTAGAGGATGATGCAACACTATAGAAGCCCAAAAAAAAATTCTTAAAAAGAAAAAAAAGACGAGTAAAGTACTCTACTCTAACCACATATATCCTCTAGGCTACACAACACATCTACATGTGAACACCACTACTTACAAAATTTAAACCAACCATAGCATATGAATATTAAACTCAAGATACAACACACAAAAAAGCATTAAAACATTTCAAGATAAATCTAACACATAGAAATGTATTGAACATATTTCCATAGATACAACACCACATAACATCCAATACACCATTAAATCCAACAATGTATAGATCATAAACATTATTACAAATACATCAAAAATGTTCACCTCGATAAAAATGTGGTACTACAATTATACATAATGATCCACAGTTACAATGAAGAAAGAGAAGAACAACTCCAGAGAATCACACAAGCTCCTCAAACAAGAAGATCCTGCCATCACGAACATGAAGAGAAATCAATAGTATAAGATGCATGCCACCCAACCATATGGTACTCATAGGCCCAAACCCTATGCTAGGAGATAGTAAAAGGTAACCAAGAAAATCCCACTACCTCTAGACATAGGCCATATACAAATACTCACAATATAGGTAAACAAGAGCAATGGTCACATTCCTTCCAGAATCACTGAATAAATTACAAACACAATACAAATAAACTGACTATTGTCATAGGAGGAGTGCCATCACAATGGTGGCATTGGTTATCCAAAGGAGATCTTCCTAAGTCTCAGCCCCCTCTATGGTTATCCTAGTAACCTCTTATGAATTTCGGCTCCACATGCACACCAGAGCATAATTGATTATTTTTTGAGAAGAAAAGATAACAACAATGCCATTCCAAGCCTTCCCAACTCATCTCAAGTCTAACACAATCCCTTGAGCCAATGACTAAGGCTAAATTACAAAGTTAATATATTAAGCTACCCATTCCCCTAGAAATAGGTTATTTAATTTCCATTGGTTAAACTGACTCCCACACGAGTTGTCCTGGGACCACTTTGTGTCTCGGCCCTCATTGAAAGCCACTCCCCTATCGACAACACATAAACTCATACCACACCCAAGGGTAGACAGTGCACTAAAACTAACCACACATAATCAACACACCTCAAAAGGTAACACATCCCTACCAATGTCCAATATTGAATCCCAATATGTGCACTACCCAAGAAAACTCAAAGGGCGAACTAAAGTTACAACAACCCCTTTTCACAAATACAACTTTGGAAGACTTAGATTTTCAACAACATCAAATACTCCCCCCAGTTCACAATTACAAGAACATGTGCTTTTATAAATACAGCTTCTAGCAATTAAAGAAATGCTATCATTCATATTTCGTTAATCCATTACAATCAATTTCGTATATTTAAAATGCACCATTAAATATAATTCCAATTTACAATTTCAACAACAAATAAAACTAATTGTTCATCTTCTAGTTTTCACAAGTGCTCATAAAATTAACTCAATTTTCCTCAATAAAAATAAATTAATCATATTTATTTAGTTAACCATGTTTACAAATATCTATTGTAAAATTCAAACATTAAATAAATATATTTAATATATATATATATAATTAAATGTAATTATATATATATACATATAAATATATTATTTAATTATCAAATCACTTATAGGTTAAAAGCACCCCATTTATTTAATACTACAAATTCATTTCCTCACAAAATTATTTTATTGATGATATATAGCATTATATTAAAAATAACATAAATATATATATATATATAATATATATATATTATAAATATAACATATATTTTAATTTCCAAAAAAATGAAGTACAAAAATCACAGTGGTTGTATTTAAAACTCCGCAGACTATACAATTATTGTAGTCACATACTGTATAGCCTTCCCCTCATGGGAAAGCATGGGTAAGACAGGGCAGTGCCGACCCTCCCTTAAGGGGAGTTAGTGCTGGGATAGCCAGTGCTTACCATCAATACATATACAAAACTTCCATTTCAATGAAAAAAAGTCACGAATTTCACCGTACGAAAATTCTATACAATTTCGATTATAATAAAATTTCCATAAGAAATTTACAATGTTTAAAATCAAATACAATATTTATATAATATATATATATATATATATATATATATATATGTATATGTACATATATATATAAATATATATATATATAAATTAATCCAAGCACTGGTTAAAATTAGGCAATAATTTTTCACAAAAGAAGTTTTCTATAGGAAAGCTGAGAGATTTGATTTTCCCAAAAATTAAAAGAAATAGGGAAATCAAAATAAAATAAAGGTTTTTCCACAGAGATCTATTATTACTTTTTGTAACAATCTATTTCAAATGAACAATTTACACAGAGGATTTTTAAGTGTTTTCTATAGAGGTTTCTCTTTCACGGAAATATTTTAAAAGAAAGAAACAAGAGCTTCTACAGTATTGAAAATATTTTCCTAAACATTTCCAAATTGCATTACAGTAATATAAACAACTTTTCAATTCAAAATTCACAAAAACAATAAAGGAACCTTTTCCTGAAGAACTATTGCCCCAAGAATTATTGCCGAGCTTTTCTATAGCTTGAAAATTCCAATGTTGCCAAAGCTTCCTCCAGTAAATTTGGCACTTCCAAAAAACACAAGAATACCACAACCAATAATTCTACAACAAGATTATAAAATAAAATCCTTAGAGAGATCCACAAATTCCTCACCAAGTTTTGAACCAAAACCAAAACTCTTCTTGTGAAACAACTTTCTTCCCTTTTACCAATATTTCCTCTGAGAATCAATTTACAAGAATAAGATAAAAAATTTCTAACTCATAGTTATCCCAAAAAAATATCTTTTCCCTCAACAACCCCAGATATTTTCAGACCTCATGCATTTAAAATAAAATAAAACAATTAATATATTTCAAAAAAATTAAATAATCTTATTTATTTAATTCCCATGTAATTTAATGGTTAAAAGTTTTAATAACATAACTAAATTAAATTTATTTATTTATTTATTCTAAAGACTTCAGAATGATAATTCAATTAATTAAATATTTAAATCAAATACACATTTAATCTACTAAATTAATCTTGCACAATAATAAAATACCTAGAACAACAATGATAAGGCTAAGACCAAAACTCAAATTGATGACACACTATACTAGGGTAAAGGTATGACTAGGTAGCCCATTACTATCTCCCAATCATTGCTGTTGAGTAGTGGACACGCTTAAACCTGTGAAACCAGGTGAAGTCATTATCTTGTACCTGCAAACCTACAACACAAGCAAGAGTTGTATATGTATACATATAGAAATTCATACACACCATGAAGAGAGAATCACATAAATCATAGGGTACTCATAAGCGAGTGATGCAATACAATTATCTTCACCAATACAATGTCACATCAACTGACACGATAATATATCAATTAAACTACAATAAGAATATATAGAAATGTCATCACAACTAAGCATCTATGCAAAAATAAAGCATATTAGACATAATCACCATGCATATAATGTGTAATCACATCAATATAGTCTATCATTGCTCCACTATCAGTGATAGAATAGCAATAACATAAAATAAAGTCTAACAAAGTATTTGAGCTATCAAGAAAACACAACAAATCAAAGGGGTGTCACATCCTCCCCCCTAGGATCAGGCTTACTCCTAGAAGCCTGCAAACAAGTAAGGGTAAACCTCCCTCATCCTAGTAGCATCTTCCCATGTAGCATAAGTGTCATCTCTAGGATCCCACTAGACCCTCACCTGCTCAATATCTCAACCCTTGAGGGAAAGTCTCCTGTGTTGTCTAAGGACCATGGGATCTAAAGCTAGCTGCCTATCCTCTACCTATAAAGCAGTCCAATATAGGATATGAGAAATTTCTTGATGATAGGGTCTAAGTAAAGAAACATGGAACACATCATGGATACGTGAGAGAGTGGACGGTAAAGAAAGGAGGTAAGAAACTAGTGCAATCTTCTCTAGAATCTTAAAAGGCCTGACAAAATGAGGTGCGAGCTTAGAACCCTTTCCATAATGGATCAGACTCTTCCTTGGTTGAACTCGCAAGAAAAATAGGTCACCTACAACAAACTGGTGATCCACACAGTCTGCATCTACAGACTTCTTTTGTCTATCCCATGCAGCTACTAAATGTTCTCTAATCTGAACCACCTATTGCTCCATATCCTACAGCATATTTGGTCCCAATAAAATCCTATCCTCCAACCTATCCCAACTCAATGGAGTCAGACACAACCATCCACACAAGGCCTGAAAAGGTGCCATGCCAATAGAACACTGAAACCCGTTGTTATAAGAAAACTCTACAAGATAGAGATAATCCTCCCATTGTGTCTGTCATTCCATGACATACATGCAAAGCATATCTTCAAGGATCTAATTAACACTCTTAGTCTTTCCATCTGTCGCTGGGTGATATGCTAAACTGAAGTTCAACTATGTCCCCATAGCATGATGTAATGATGTGTAAAGAGCCGAAGTAAACACAGGATCCCTATCTGAAATGATATGATGCGGAATACCATGCAACCTCACAATGTCCTCGATGAACACTCTAGCAACTAACGAAGTGTTATAGGAGGAATGGATAGGTGAGAAGTGTGCCACCTTCGTCAACCTATCTACCGTCACCATAATTACATCATGTAATCACAAAGAGTTGGATAAACCAACAATGAAATCCAATAAAATAGTGTCCCATTTCCACTCAGGAACCGAATGAGGCTGTAGAAGACCAACTAGATGTTGGTGTTTAGCCTTAACTCATTGACACTCCAAACACTGTGATACATAATTGGCTATATATCGCTTCATACCTACCTAGAAATAAAGCACTCACAGATTAGCATACATCTTCTTCACTCCAGTGTGAGTTGAGTAAGGTGACCGATGTGCCTCTGTCAAAATCAAGGTATGAATCCCTTCCAAAGATGGAACAAATATACATCCCATGTATCTCAAGAACCCATCTATCTCCAAACAATATCCTTAGTACCTACCATCCAAAGTCCTACCTGACTCAATCTCAAACCTTACCTCTTGGTACCAACTATCTATAGGAAGTACGGTAAGAATCTGACTCCTCAAATCCACAGTAAGAGTCAACTCAGATAGTTCGTGCCTCTGTCTACTAAGAGCTTCAGCCACTACATTCTCCTTCCCCTGGATGTACTTCACCTTAAAATCGTACTCATAGAGAAACCCCATCCATTGCCTTTTCCTAGCATTAAGGTTAGGCTATGTAAAAATATACTATAGACTTCGATGATCACTGTGTAACTCAAAATGGTGGCCCAATAGAAAATTTCTCCATCGAGTCAAGCATGTACTACTGTAGCTAACTCAAGATCATGCGTAGGGTAGTTCAACTCATGATCTTTGAGCTTGTGCGACTTGTACATAATGAATCATCCATCCTACACCAATACCACTCCTAACCCCTCTAAAGAAGCATTAACACATATAACAAAGTCTCTTGTAGGATTGGGTACTGCAAGGATCAGTGCGGTAGTCAACCTCTCCTTCAATGTCTAAAATGCAGCCTTGCTCTACTTTGACCAATCAAACTTCTTCCCTTTCCTCTAAAGAGAATTAATAGGGTGTACTACCCTAGAAAATTCCTAAACAAAACACCTGTAGTAACCTACTAGCCCCATAAAGCTACATATCTCTGCCACATTCATGGGTGTAGGCCAATCCATGATTTCCTAGATCTTTGTAAGATCCACTACAATTCCCTCCCCTCATATAACATGACCAAGGTATTTGACCTCGGTTTTGAAGAACTCACACTTAGATAAGTTGGCATACAACCTATTATCCCTTAGACACTACAATACCTACCTCAAATTTTCCTCATGCTCCTCAATAGTCC
>VDFB02023718.1:0-18495 GCA_007258455.2 Sequoia sempervirens | reverse complement strand
GGGAATTGTGGAAGAAATATTCACCAAGCAAACTATCTCCAAGACTTGATTTGAAAGCTCATCAATGAGGAGTATGGCTAGGAATACACTACGCCTTCTATGAGATCACATCTCTCTGAGACAGTCTGAAGGACAGTTCGCGGGCCTTCTTCATTTTACTTTGGGATGACAAGCTGTGGATGCAGGCCATAAAGTTTATGGGCCATTCAAATAAAATTCCAGCTGTCTGCGCCATCAATCATAGGGTTTTTTGTCTCCTTGTTGAGTTCTCATTTATTTTAGGTTGATCAGGTTAATGTGATTTTCTGTTTGTTCTTATGCTATACGGATTGGAAAATTAATGAATGCTGTTGAGGAGAAGTTTAGTATTTATTAATGAAAGGCATAAAAAGTTAAAATACTCGAAGGCATAGAATGCATGATCCCTAGGATTCTCTATACGCTTATTGTTATAGGTTCTATCAAAGAGTTTGTAGACTAGCGTATCTCCCCTAGCTAGTAAATTTCCCATTAGCTGGTTGGTGGCAGCGAGAATTGTGGAACATGTCAGGTGCTTCGGAGAAGTAAAAAGTGGCATTGGGAGATTAGGTGTCTTTATTCATTAGCCATCTATTGAATGCATTAATTGATGCTTTTCCTTGTATGTAATATTGTTGTTCTCCATAACTGATTGGCTGCAGAGAGTGGTAAGCAAGGACTTTTTTGTATTTACATATGCATAATGTTTGATGCCATTAAAGCCATTAATCAGTGCTAACAGATTTATAAATCTTCTAAATCTTTTTGTAAAGAATCTAATCATTGTTGAAATATGGAATCCTAGATTGTTGAAATTAAATTGTTGGTAAGAGAAGCTTGTGAGCTTTGTTAACGAAACTATTTATTTTTGGTTAAGATTTACTTTAAAATCTTTGAAAAGTAAGGTTCTTGTTAAAGATAATGCTTAAAGATGATTTTAAGTAAATAACTTAATTCTTGCATGATCTTCTTTCTTGATAGGTGAAAGTCAACAAAGGTGTGCAAAGGAAAAGCAAAGGTACAAAAAGCAAACGAAAGTACAAGCAAAGGTAAAAGTGAAAGTGGATTTCGAGATCAAACATTGGCCAAGGTACAAACGAAGGAAAAGTGAAGGCGAAAAGGTACAAGGAAAGCGAAAAGTCAACAAAGAGAAGGCTATCAAATGAAAACCAAGGAGGGGAAATTCTTTTTTGAAAACACAATGTGTTTTTAAACACTTTAGTGTTTGATCAACACTACCTCACGAAATTGTTTTTCTTTTCGTTTTAGAACACTAGTTTTCATTTGGGGCTAAAACGAACAATTTGTTTTTCATTGCAAAGGGCTTAAAACGAATCTTAGGACAAACTTACTAGAGTTCATTTTGGGTTAAAAATTGAACAAGCAATCTTCATATTTCATTTGGTGCTTAAAACGAATTCACAATTGCTTTGAAGGGTATAAAACGAACAAGTGTTTGAATTGTGTGATTGTCTTTTGAGTATCCTCTCCCCTTGCACTTTGTGCGATCTAGGGTGCAAGAGAAACACTCCAAAATATATTTTATTGTTTTAAAACACTTCAATTTGGGCTTAAAAATTGAACATCTTGTGCAAGTGTGAGTAGGGGCATTTTCACATACATTCTCTTTCTTTGTGCCATCAAAGATCGATCGAGTTACGGATTGTGTCTTTGCTCGCTTTTGTTTATCTTAGAGGGCCTGCCTTGGGGAAAAAGTACTCACCCAAGCGACGACTCAACCGGTAACACTCTAAAGCCAAGAGTATTTCCAGCCGGGATATAAATGATGGTTTTGGTTAAACGCCATAATCACGCGGTTGGCTCCGACAGGATGGATCCGAAAGGGGACTCTTGCCGTATGGGTCAATCTCCACGAACGGAAAGTCCTTACTAGAACCTATGTGTTAGAATTTTCCAACCTTAATCTATTTTGTTATGCAAGAACGGTCGCTGGAAGCCACCCCACACTCTTACCGGTCTTCCAGGTAGAGATGGAAAGCATGCCATGGGAGTTTCTTTGTTGGTGTTGATGTCAGTCGCCCATTGACGCTTAATGAGCCGTGGAGGGGAGCCAGTCAAGCATCTAACCATCCACTAGAGATAAGCTGTGAATGGACTTGTCCAAGTGGAACTAACAAATATAGTCTTTCACATCCATAGGCTTGTAATTATTCTTTGTTTGAAAACACAAGCAGGTATTCGGAAAAACATTTTGCAAAAACAAACATTGAACATGATTCTCAAAAATTTCAAACCCTTTAAGACAAATATCATTGACTCAATCCATATGTTACTGCTTTCCATGTGGATTCACGTTCGTAGAGGTTCCTAAGCATTGGATTATACCTCAATTTGTCTTTTTGAGTAAACAATAGGAAAACCATTGCCTTAAGTTCATTGAATTTCCACATAAAATATCTTGTGGGGTTTAAAGAAATTAAGACATTGGACATCTTAGTTTGAAACATAATCAAGTGGTTGTTTTTGGTAAAAAGAACTCATTAAGCAAAGATAACGAATTGGACCCCACACATGTGCTTGATATCTCTTGGTCATATTGGTCTTTTGATTGCTCTTAGAGAAAAGTGTGTTCTTCAATACCTTGGCCTAGTAAACAAAGTCTCTCTAAGTCTCTTAGGATCATCAAAACTTTCATCTATCTTCCAAACATTCATCAATCCATCTCACCAAAACAACTTTAGATCTTTGCAAACATCATCCTAGACTTGGGTACATTTCCAAACCAAATCAAAATCATTTGTTTAGTTAGGTGTGTTTGGATGAATCCTTCCATGCACACTTAGTTAAATTATCAACCATCCTTTGAACAAGTTCATCCTAAGATCGCATCCAACATCTTAGGGTTTACAAGTTCATCATCCACATCAAACAATCAAAATCAAAATCCCTAAGTCTAGCATTGATCCAAAGTCCCTAACACTCATATCATTTACACATTTCATCCTCCATATCGTCATTGGTCCTAAGAACCTTAGAGGTCACTTTTCATAACAAGGTCAAAACACAAGAAGAACATGGAATATAAACTTGATCCATACATCTTGGGTAATCTAAATCAGTTGAATCTTCAAAGCCTTGCAATGCCTATCAATTATCAAAGTCCATGCATGGGATCATTACCTTCGACAAATGTCAGTGGTACAACAAGTATGAGTATGCCCAAGTCAAAGTTTGGAACACATTTCCCAATGATAGATCTAAGTCCAAACCAACAAATCCACCAATCAAACAATCAATACATGAATCTTCAAACGAGCAACATCATCCCACCAAATCCCTACAAACCAAATGTGGATGTACCAAGTGCAACTTTTCAAAACATGAATCCTAACTTGAAAAACTTTGGAAAAATGATTCCCAATACCAACAATGTTCATCCTATCATGCCAAATCTAAACATCATCCCAAATCGTAACATTATCCAAAGTCAATTTTCCCATAATCCCATTCAAACCCAAACATGCATGCTAAACTACTTGAACACAAGCCAAATCAACTATCTCTAAGTGAGTCAAGATCAAAATCAAGAACAAATTCTATAAGATCAAATTATGGAAATAAGAGGTGGGTGACAGCCAAGGGAAATCTCCACCACCATTACCTACATCATTCCCTTTGGCTTCTAGGGATTCCCCTTTACCTAACACCACCACCACCTACTCCAATCCAACTAACGCCAATCAAACCATCACGTCAAAACCTTTGAATATACCATCGACATCGCACCAACAGATGGTATCCAATCAAGCAACAATGATGATCCCAACCAAGCAAAATACGGTCTCCCAAGGACCTATCACCTCAGTTATTCCAACCATCACTATCCCTTCAATCATTCCAAACACCACTATCACGCCCATCACATCTCAAACCCCCACAATCAATCCAAGCGTATCTCAAACACTTGTCACTACATCCAACATGATTTCGTATCCACCACCACCCCCACCACCACCAATTTCCACCACATCAATCCAATACAATGTGACATTACAAGCTGCTTTTCAAAAAGGATACCAACAATATCTAGCCATGCAACAAGCAACACAAGCTCAACAAGTGCAACAATCCTCTCAAGTTGCCCAAACCTCTCAAGCTACCCAACCAACACGAGCACAAACACAAAAGATAACAACTGTTGAGAACAAAGATCAAGATCACTCCATCATTGAATACCTTGAAGTTGTGTCTACTCCATCCAATGATCAAATGAATATATGTCAAGAGTCACCTCTCAATCATGATCAAAATACATCGACAATACCCAACAATGATCCAATTCAAGAAATGTCAACATCATTTGACCCTATGGTTGAAGACATTAGAAATCTCTCTATTGCAATTGTTGAAAACAATGTTCAAAATCTATCCATCAATAAAGATATTTTCGCTTCATCCAACGAGGCATCGACCAGTGATCATGTTGAAAATGTATCTACATCACCTAATGAGGTAGAGGACATATCTCAAGAATTTATGCCAAAGTATGATCAATGTCTTTCACCAAAGTATAGCAATGGCCCTTTCCAAGACATATTGACATCCTTCGACCTCATGATTGCCGATATTGAAGGAGTCTTCAACTCAACACCTGATCCAAGTCCACTCAAAAATCATGAAGATATTAAGCCACTTCCCATGCATAATGAAGATATCCAAGAGCCATTTGTAAGCAGTCCATCCTTTGAAACTGACCCATGTCAAGAACTTGATCCAAAGCATGTCGAAAGCAACTCTGAAATCAGTCAAGATCAAGAATTTGTATCTTCAAGATACTACAATAATCTAATGGATACTCTCTTATCTCTGCAAGATGATAATATCCATGTAGCACATACTCCTCCATCTACCTATGAGATGCTTTCTATGGATGGACACGTAGATGATCTTCATCTAGAACAAGATTGTGTTTCACAAAAAGAGCAGTTTCTTAACTCCTACAATCAAATAGAGTTGTCAACATCAGGATCAAATATGTCCCAAACTCAGATTGAGGACATCATGAATAAAGATATCCATCATTATCCACCCAAGGAAACAAGTCAGATAGAACATCCAGAGTTAGCAGAATGACAAATTGAAACAATGTCATCTACAGTGGTCATTCGTCAGAGCACATTTACTGAACAAAACACCTCGAAGCAAGCAGAATCAAAGCATGAAGGTGATACTATCATCATACTGGGGGCAACTTCGTCTCAAGCAAACGTCAACATAGGGAGCACAAAGAGTCCTGTGTATGATGAAGCTTAAGTGTCACTACAACCAGCCACGCCATGAATCTTCATCCACCTATCATCCCATCCATGAATTGGGACCAACGCCAAAAGAAAGATTTGAATCAAAGTACAAAAAATATTATCAAAGCAAAAGAAGCTGAGAAGCATAATGGACAAATCAAATACACATGGATACCGAAGAATACAAAGAAAAATCATCCCTATCAAACTCCGTTAGTCAAAGAAACTATGGGGCAAGATCAAAAAGGGAAAAGTATCCATCAAGAATGTCCGCAAAAGAAAAAGCAAGCTTTTCAAGCGACGCACAAAGTATATCAAGCAGTTGGTCCTAATTCCATGCACACTTCCGTATCCACCCATCATTGCTCATCTTCCCAAGTTTGGAGAGTCAAAGGTTCCAAATTGTCAACCAATCCATCTCTTATCCCTAAACACACTCCATCCACACCTCCAATGCATGCCGATATCCAATTCTCATATTGACCGTAGATATAACAACCCTTCATCATAAGTGATTCGTATAAGTAATCTATCGCGATGTGCTTATCAAAGACAAAGTCAACTCCTGTGATTAACGGCAGATCAAGAATCCCGTAAAAAGCTGTATCTGCGTACATATTCAGCAAAGCAGCTTCAAGTAGGATATCGATGGCACATCATGACAGTGGGTATTTACTGGAACACCACTAGGTGGTTCAAAGATAAAATCTTCAAAAAATACAAAAAAGAAGCAAAAATTCCAAAAATGAGAAAAGGATTGAAAACAAGAAGATAAAAATCGCCCTCTAGTGAAAAACCGCATACGCACTTTGGGTAAGACCATGACGAAACCTCGCAAATGTGCATCATGTGTAGAATCGAGCATCTACGTAAGCCTCTGTAGTGAAAGCATCTCATCCCATCCATAATAAATTGAGCATTCCATCCATCTTATCCGTAATAAATCCATCCATCCATGAACCATTTATCCAATCCATTCGCATCTATCTGCATCCGTCATCTTAGTTATCTTGATTTTGATGAGATTTTGGAGCACACTTTATGCTTGCTTACGGTAAACATCTTGACATGGGTCATTTTCATTGATCCTATCCTATCCTATGTTATCTGAGCCATGAAGCATTATCCAAATGAGCATTTGTTATCCGAACACCTTATCTTATCGCAAGATAATCCATGTCCCTCCATCCACACACCTATCCAAGCATCCATCCACCGCATTCCATACATTGCTAGACATTGGGGGCAGATTTTGGCATCTTGCTTCGAGGAATAAATCTTGATCTATATCCTTCGACTTATGTGGCGATCCGAACATTGGAAAACATGAAATAAAATTAATAAACCACTTGTGAGCAAAAATCCAAATCACTAGCCCATGGCATATTTTGACTAAAAGGTCCCATCAAGCTTCATCTTTCATCAAACATCAACCAAAAAATTCACTATCAATGATTCAAACGCATCCTTCAACATCACATCAAATCATCCAAACATCTTTTGTTCGAAACCAAGCTTCATCAAACATGATCAATCAAATCCAATCAAAAAATCATCATCTCGGGATATCATTGTGTTGCTTAACACTATCCTTGCATTGTTATGCATCCTTAACAATGTTATCATCATCAATCCCAATCACTCCATTATCAATCCTTGCATTGTTGTGAATCCTCAACAATGTTATCATCATCAATCAACCATTGCATTGTTGTGCATCCTCAACAATATTATCATCATCATCCATCCATTGGATCCAATCAATCAACCTTTAGCTTGGTTTTTTAGCAAAATCCCAAAACAGAGTAATCGATATCATCACACACACATCCATATCCAAATCACAAAATCACATCAAAAATCCAAACATTCCAAAATATCAAAAATCCAAAACATCAAAAATTGAAAAAATCAAAAACATTTGAAAAATCCAAAAACACCAAAACAACTCCTCAAAACATTAAAACCCAAAAACATCCTAAATATTTGAAAAAAAATCCACCCATCTCATCTCGCTTGCACCCGCAATAATCAAATCATCCATAATAAACCGACACATTCTCATCCTTGCTATAAACGCAAAACAAAACAATCACAACAAATAAAGCAAATGCAAGTCAATCGTAAATCAAAATCAAACGACGAACCATTGAACACAAAATCAAACTCTTTGATCACCGCAAACATGTTCAACCCTATATCAATAGCTCATCAATCAACTATATCAAACCATCATCATCTCCGTGACAATGGCTGTCCTAGGATATATCGTTCGAAATGGGCATCATTTATGGATATCACCTTGATTCTTATCCTATCAAAACAAACTCTATTAGAGGTATGAAGAACATTGGCTTGTTTGCGTACTTGATCTTTTCTTTTGATTTATCTTATTGCGCTCATTCCAAGGACCTCTCGATGATATCCGAACGAAGGATTTAGGGAGATAGGAATGGGGCAACGATCATTATCTTTTGTCTGCTGTGCTTGTTGGACACTCTTGTAATATAACTTGGCGAATACTTGCTTTGTTAGGTACGCCCTAGCAAGGTTTCCGTATGTCAAGTGTGAACAAGAATACTCCTATCTGCTTGTTGAGTCAAAGTCCATCACACTAAGTACAACGTCATCCTGGTCCTTCATACCTTGATGCATCATGCTTAGGCATGTTATCAAATATAAAGTAAGTGACCCTTTGAAAATCCCAATCCTTGATAAGCGAATCATCATCATCAGCCTTTATCTATCATCATCATCATCTCTAATAAACTCTTGACCAATCATGGACTTGTGGGATCCTCTTGTCATCATCTCATTTTCATGCTAACATTGCATCATGAATAGTCCATCATGCATCCATCCTGCATCTAGAAAAACTCACGCATATCACACATCATTCACATCATCAATCTCATCCATCTCATATCATATCTTATTTAAGTTGTTTAGGATAATATAGCTTGCTATTCTAAGCATCTTAAAATCATCTCATTTGCATCACATCCACAACCATTCATTTTGAACCTCTTTATCGCCAGATCAATTCTCAAATGAATCTTTTCACTCGGGATCTCTAGGGCAATGTACCAAAGAAAATTTCTTTCCACCTGGGCATCCGAAAAATCATGAAACTTTTAATTTCAATCACAGAAGTTTATTCTTTTGAACCAACGCTAACAAGTACATTGCTTCAAAGAGGGGCAAAATGTAGACATGCAAAATTTACATTATGCATTCGGACCGATTCTCAAACCAAATTAGATGTCGCATTAAGACCATTCATCAATTAATCAAGTGCATTTTCATTCATTCATTAAATAATCTCATTTATCAAATAAACATTATCATTCAACCTTCATCTTGCATCATCCATTTAATTAAATAAATCAGGACTTCATTTTCATATTCCATCATTTTCTGATTTAAATAAATCAATTATCAAAGTCCAAAATGTCAACTCACCTAATCAGCATTAAATCAGCATAATCATCATCTAATCCTAATCCAATGCTAATCCCATCCCACTTGCATTATCTAGATCTAGCCACTTGCACAATAAATCAATTTTATTGATTTATTAAAACCTCATTTTCTCTCAACATGACAAGTCAAACAGGGCATTTATTGCTCTTCTTTCTTGTCCCCCTCTCAAAATTTATTGCAAATTTGAATTCAAAATTTCCCCCTCTTGGGCACTCTTCCCAAATCTTGCACATACATCAACTAATCATCATTTGACAAGTGTCCTTATCTCATTGGCTTAATCTTTAGTCCCACATTGGTCCCTCTTCAACAATCTTAGCATTTGAAATCTTCAAATAGAGGCTTCAACATTGAGCAAATCCTTCACAATCTCCACAATCTCTTGCAAGGTCACTCTCTTCATTTGAGATTTGATCTTGTCTACTTAGCATCTCCATATCAATAGCAATTTCATCATCTTAAGCTTATCAATCAAGGGTTGGGAAAGGGTCACTAGCACATGTGACACCAATCCAATATGAGATAGTTTGCATCATGTTTTCTTATGCTTTTGCTTTAGATCCTTTGTCATTTGTTTGCATTTTGAACATGATGTATTATTTCATAAGGATGTTGAATATCTTGATTTGTTGTTGAAATACTAATGATTCTGCAGGTTTTATTGTTAGTTTTCTAATCACATTTTGCAGATTTTAGCATCCACTAATACCTTACATGATTCTCTTTCTCTTCTTGAGTAGAGAAGATTTTTTACATGATTCTCTCTCCCCCTTTGATATCAGTGGCAAAGAAAAGGTTTGCATTATTCACCACCTTTGACACTAAACCAAGAAATTTTCTTTAAACACTCCCCTTAGGAGTATGCCCAAATAAATCAACATAATGGAAACACATGGCACTACCTACTCCTCATAAGAGGTAGCCACCAAAATCAGTCCAAACAAGGGATAGATCAATAGATCCACTAGATTGATGCATCTCCATATGTATCTAGTTCAAATAAGGAGGGGTGATAACCCCCAACTTGTCTTGAAGATACTCAAAAGTATCCTTAAGAAGATCCTTAGTAAAAATATCAACAATTTGATCCTTTGTAGGAACATACCCAAGCTTCACTTCATTCTCCATAACCTTTCTTTCAAAAAGTGATACCTAATAGATATATGATTTGTCCTTGAATGCATCACTAGATTCTTTGAAATGTTAATTGCACTTGTGTTATCATTGAAGATAGATATAGGCCCATCATATATAACTATGATATCCTTCAATGTTTGCCTCATCCATAATACCTATGTACATCATGATACTACTACAATATACTTGACCTCTGTAGTGTATAGGGAAATTGAATCCTACTTCTTGCTCAACCATGACACCAATCTACATCCAATAAAGAATGCATCACCACTTGTACTTTTTCTATCATCAACACAACTAGCCTAATATGTATCTATATAAGTACTTAATCTAAAATCATTATCCTTAAGATACCATAAGCCATAATATGGAGTTCCTCTTAAGTATCTGAATATTCTCTTTATAGCTGCAACATGTGTTTCTATAGGATCTTCATGAAATATAGGTACAAGAAAAACTACATGCATGATATTTGATCTAGCAGCAATTATATATAGCATTCCACCAACCATAGATCTATACTCGATTTGATCAACCTTAGGTGATTCATCATTCTGGCTCAATTTACAACTAGTCACCATAGAAGTACATACCAATTTGGAGTCATCCATTCCAAACTTCTTCAACATCTCTTTGACATATTTAGATTGTGAAATGAAAAATCCCTTTATTTATTTGTTTAATTTGTAGCCCAAGAAAGAAATTCATCTGCCCAAACATTGACATCTCAAATTCTTTTTACATTTCCTCTACAAAGTTCTTACACATAGACTAATTTCCACTAAAGATAATATCATCCACATATACTACTACTATCATGATTTTGTTTTCCTCAATTTTGAAGTAAAGATTACTATATGTGATGCCATTACTGAATCCTTGCTGTATCAAGTACTTGTCCAATCTTGCATACCAAGTTGTAGGAGCTTGATTCAATCCATATACAACCTTCTTCAGTTTACACATCATATATGGTTGATTTGACAACTGAAATCCTTTTGTTTGTTCCATATTAACTTCTTCTTCTAATTCACCATTCAGAAAAGCATACTTCACATCCATCTAATAAACTTCAAAATATTTATGTGTTGCAAATTCCAAAAACATTCAGATAGCTTCCATCCTAGCCATAGGAGAAAAATTCTCCTCAAATTCTATACCTTCCACTTGTGAGTAACCCTTACACACAATTCTTGCCTAATTTCTTACAACCTATCCATTTTCATTCAATTTGTTTCTAAATACCCACTTAGTTCCAATTATTTTCTTATTTTCTAGTCTAGGAACCAATTCCCAAGTCTGATTCTTTTCTATCAACATAAGTTCTTCTTATAATTCCTTCATCCAATGTTCATCCTTGCATACCTCACTCACTATTTCAGGTTCAACTTTAGAAAGAAGACACAAATCTACTTCAACTTCAACAACTTTGCTTCTTGTTAATACACCTTTCCTCTTATTTCAAATGATTTTCAATCTTCAGAGTGATTCTTTTGCACATACTTAGGGGTTTTAGGGGTCTTCTCCAGAGCTTCTTCCTCTTCATTCAGTACTTCTTTTCCATCATCATTTTCTTCCTTAGCTTATCTACAATCAGGTTCATCTAACACATATCCATCTATTGTAATTGAATTCTGCAAGTTTTCATCAACTTTAACATTTGCACTTTCAGCTATCTTTCTTAGTCTTTTTTTGTAACATTTGTAAGCTTTTCTTCTAATAGAATATCCAAGGAAGATACCTTCATCAGACCTTGCATGAAACTTTCATAAGTTTTCTTCTTCTCTTTTGATATAACATTTGCTTCCAAACACTCTAAAGTACTTCACAGTAGGAATCCTTCCACACCATATTTCATAGGGAGTCTTTGTGTTGTTAGCGTTAGCTTGAACTATGTAAAGTATGCTAAAATTGGTATGAATAGCTTCTCTTCAATAGACTATCAATAGATTTTCCTCTTTTATCATAGTCCTTGCAGCTTCTTCAATAGTCTATTTTTTCCTTTCGACAACTCCATTCTACTGAGGAGTTCTAGGGGTAGACAAATGCCTCTCTATTCTATGAAGTTCACAAAACATGTTAAACTCATTAGAGGTGAATTCACCACCTCTATCAAAACTAAAACATTTGATTTTCAAATGCATTTCATTATCAACCATAGCTTTAAATGTCTTGATTTTGTCTAATGCATCAGATTTTTCTGTAAGAAAAGTAACCCATGTCATTCTAGAGTAATCATCAATTAAAAGCATAAAGTACATGTCACCTTGTAGAATTCACCCTTGTAGGACCACAAAGATTTGTATGTACTAATTCTAGTAGTTCAATAGTAGATTGTTACTTTCCTTTGAAACTAGTCCTTGTTTGTTTTCCAAATTGACAAATTTCACAAACAACATTGATAGGCTTTGTGATTCTTGGTAGATATCCTACTACATGAATTGAATTAATTCTTGCCAAATTATCAAAGCTCATGTGACAAATTCTCTGGTGCCATAACCAACTATCATTAATCTGAGTCATAAAGCAATGACCATCAACACCCTTAAGTTGATAGATGTTTCCATCTATTCTCTTACCAGTAGAAATCATAGTTCTAGACCCTTTTCTAACCTCACATGTTTCATCCTTAAACACAAGATTGTATCCTTTTTTACACATTTTTCCAACACTCAAAAGGTTATTTCTTAAACCCTTAACATAATAAACATTGTTAGTATTATGCTTTCCATCAAAACTGGTTGAACCTATTCCCCTGAATCATCTACAAATTTAAGTAATCCTTCATCATAATTTTCAAGTTTAAAAAACTTACTTTTGTCTCTGGACATATGATTAGAGCATCCACTATAAACAACCCACTAACTCTTATCCTCTTTGACATG
The DNA here is from genome assembly GCA_007258455.2 of Sequoia sempervirens. Taxonomy (NCBI): domain Eukaryota; kingdom Viridiplantae; phylum Streptophyta; class Pinopsida; order Cupressales; family Cupressaceae; genus Sequoia; species Sequoia sempervirens. Next base: position 5,708 of record VDFB02023718.1, on the reverse strand, counting down.
AAAAGAAGATACCAAAGTACCTTCAACCTTATCCTTTATCTCTAGAATTATTTCCTTCACACAAATTTCAGGGTTAATAAAACCAAATTCTTCTTTTATAGCAAAAAAAAGCATTCATCATCATCAAAATCTCCATAATTAGATTCATCATAAAAAATACTAGCATCTTCTCTCACATAGTAAGCTCTCTTAATCATTTTTCCTTTATTTTCCATGTTCCTATTGTTTAGAGCTCTTTTTGGACATCTAGAAGCATAATGACCTATATCACCACAACTAAAACATTTGAAAGGTAATTTACCTTTGTACTTACTAGTGCCCTTTTTCATCTTCCTCACAAATTTAGCTTCCAAATCATCAATATCTTCTTCAGCTAAATCTTCAACCTTCTCTGATTTACCAGCCTTGAAAGAATTCTCTACTTTTGTAACTTTCTTTAGTTTTCTCATCTCAAATGCAGTTAGAGTACCAATTAACTGACCTTTAGAATAATTTTCAAAATCAACAGTTTCCTCAATAGTAGATACCTTTTCACTATAACAATCCTGAAGTGATATGATAACTTTATTCACTACTTTAGATTCTTTAACTATTGCACCAAGGCCTCTCATAGCACTTACCAACTCATCAACTCTCTATATGTAGCTATTAATTATTTCTTCTTCAAACATTTGCATCATTTCAAATTGTGCCTTCAAGTTCTGCAACTTTTCTTTTTTGACCTTCGGATCTCCTTCATAAATGTTTTCTAGCTTATCCCAAACTGCTTTAGCAGTATTGAAACTCATAACTTTAACTAGCTCAGTATTTGAAAGACTATTCACAATAATATATCTTGCCTTAGCATTTATCTCATTCACCTTGATTTCTACACTTGTGCTTGGACCATTTGAAGGTGGAGTATATGTATTTTGATAAGCCTTCTCAATCTCATATCCCTGAGCAGACATAAATCCTTCCATCTTATCCTTAAAGAATGCATAATTTGAGCCATTGAATCTAGGATGTTTCAAAGCAATCTTGTTCACCATCCTAGATCTACCTTAAGCAGTTAAGCTCTTCTCCAAGGAACCTTGATCTGATACCAATTGTTGAAATGAATAAGACAACTAAGAGGGGGGTGAATCAATTGTAGCAAATTAAACCTTCAAAACCCTCAATAGTAATCATATCCACAAGAATTCATTAAACCCTTATTTTGTTAGTATGATTAAACATGAAATGCAGATAAAAAAATGAAATCACAACACCATACACAAGAGAACACTAGATTTACATGGAAAACCCAATGACGAAAAAACCATGATGAGGACTAGATCACAATATAAGTAATTGAATAACTGGTACAAGGGCTCACTGCAAGAATAGGACACACTATCCAAAAGTTCTCATAGTTAGGGCTCATTGCCACAGAAAAAATACAAGAAGATAGAAGAAGAATGTTAAACAGAGAGCACTTCTCAATGCAACAAGCATTCCACCACAATTTCTCACATACTTTCACAGTCTTCCTTGAATTATTTTGAATACCTTCAACTCACTGCCTTTAGGAATCCTAACATTAAAATTTGTAGTACTCTGGTCTAATTTGCATCATGCACATCACTCTCATCAATCTCACATCTATCTTGCTTCTTACTTCTTTCATCTCTCAACTCACAACAACACCATACATATTTATATCAATCTCAACCTCAGAAACCTTCTCCAATGTTGGCAACTAGCCATTGTATATAAAAATTCAAAATAGGTAGGAACCTAAACATTCCTGCAGTGGATAGGAATGAAGGTGACCTACAAAACTCCTTAATTAGAACCAAAATAGATCCAAACACACCTCAATATGCTTTCATAACCTTGCATATAGTGTTAAACACAAGGTCAGCCAACACCTATGTTAAACACCATGATCATTAAGTACACACATCCTCAAATCAATCCATAAGTTTCAAACAACATAATTCATTTGAACACGATCTAGAATAATTCACGAACTACTTGAGATTCTTTAAACACTTCATCAACCTCACATCATTCCAATACTTTTAACTCGGAACAACTGGTAACCCTTACTTGCATATTGATAAATGGAACTCACTTTGTACCACAACAAATCAAGTAAAACCTTGAATATAGAAATATGTAAGAATTATAAGAAATTTCCCAAGTCCGCTCAGCCTGAAGCCAAACAATGAAGAAATTCAGAGCAAATACATTTCTCCTAGGCCATAGAAAAATAATCACTGAACAACTAGTTCACACACTGGTGAAAATATCTCGCACTGTACAACAATCTAGAAACTCAAATTCTAAATATAGCAACCTCTAACAACCTTGAATAATTTTTAAGATCCACACAGGTATACCATCAACATAAAAGAAATGTCGAGCACAATATCGGGGCATACTATGAACACTTGCACAACATAGTTTACTTTGTTTATCAAATTTTCTCAAAAATACTTGAAAGCCAAGTACTAGAGAGAACATCTCATCTCATTTCATCATTCCAACTCATCTTCAGACACTACAACAAAAAAGGATAGCTCCATGTACTCACAACACTTCTTAATCAAGGTCTCAACTACACATGCACAAACAATTTTCTTAATTTCCTCAATCATCTTCATCCCATAGTTGACATCAATGACAACACCAATCAATAGACTTATTGTTGACATCAATAGCAACACCTTCATACTTCCAACACATTTGGACTTGGTCCAAATGTCCTTTTGGGACCCAAAGTTCCAATGGGACCAAAAGAGGAAGCAAGGACTTGGAAAGATAATGGGCATTTGTACTTGGTCCAAATGTCCTTTTGGGACCTGAAACTTTGACGGGACCAAAAGAGAAAGTGGGGACTTGGAATTTTTTTGAAATTTTGAGTTGGTCTAGATGTCCTTTTGGGACTCAAAAATCCAATAGACCAAAAAAGGAAATAGATGGATTTAGCCACTTTTGGATATTTTTTCAAATGTGTATTTGACTAAGTTTGACAAAGGAATAATAAAACTACTAGAGGTATATTTGAGCATGATAAACCCTTTAAGATTTCTTAGATCGATTAAAATTTATAAGAAATACAAAAGGGAGGCAAAAAGCAGCAACAGAGCCCAAATCCTCTTGGCGCTACACAAAATGATATGGAAAAAAAGAGAGTACCAATTGAAATGTACAACATTTTCATCTCCTTTGATTACCACTAGTTCTTTATGAATTTCATCTAATATAAATGTGGCATAATAAAATCTCCTATTAAGGTCCCTATGTTGTACATCTACATCCATTACCAATAATGGATCTACACTTTGGAATCTATGCCCAAAACCTGACACAATGCATAATATGTGTTGATGAAGTAATCTTCAAATATGTTTTAATTAAACTACTAAAATACAACCCTAGTGAATCTAACCAATTATCTATTTGAGCCTCTTATTTTGTGGTGAGGGAACCATTTAATTTCAAATATCTCTCTACATCTGGAGTATTCTCTTTGGAAGGAGCCAAGGTCAACTAGGATGTGTGAATTATTAGACAAGTGAAAGACCTCATAAATATATCCCCTGTCGAAACTAACCAATTTTATGCCCTTATCAAATTTGAAAATTATCCTTCTAATAGGTTCATACCTTTATCATACTTTCTTTCTAGTGCTCTGATTAGGTCAACATTTATAAACACATTAGAGACAACTAGCCATCCAAAATTAAAATTCCATATGTCTAATAAGGGCCTTGGTGACTGATATTTCTAAAACTATATCTAGACATATTCCACCCTTGGGCTAATATGGTGGCATCTCTAACATATTATGCCCTATTAATTAATGTATCTGAGAGAATTCCAACACCTTAGGCATGCTTAGCTCTCTTGGATAACCCTAGAAATTGTTACAAAATATCCTCATCTAAACCCTCTTTAATTTCCCAATGGGTCAACCATTTTAGGAATTAGGGTTTGGTTTGTGAAATCAAGGTTTTATGGGTGACAAGGGTTTTTACTTTTTAAAAAAAATTCAAATACCGCATGGCTTCTATTCTTAATTTTTACTTAGAAATTAACCTAAATAGGCTAGAGCTTAATTTTTACTTAAAATTTAACCTGAATGGGCTAGAAAAACCTTTCAAATATTTGAATTTTACAATGTAGGTTGTAAGAATAGACTTACCTATTTGCTACTCCAAAGAACCTGTTAGCTCTCAAAAACGTAGGTGAAAAACCTCAAGAGGCTACCAATCTCTTGGTACATTTTAGGGTAATAGACAAGGTCAAATGTTTTAGACCTTCTACTCTTTAGGTGCTGCTAGGCCTAGGCGGGTGTACCTATATGAATGAAGCAGACTTAATGTGCTTATCTTTCTTGAAATGTTTTGCCCACAATGGCAGATGGAAGTGGACAAATAAAACTAAATTTAGTATAAATTGTATACAATATTAAAACTAAAACCTAATATGTTCAATTAATAGATGTAAAGAAAATAAATGAATCTAAATGGTGAAATGCAGAGACTAGTGCCTTATTGGGTATGCAGAGTCAAATGAAATAGCAATGGGCAACCTCTTTCTGGAAAACACTCAAATTGTTGGCATATGTTTTGTTTATAACTTGTATAAACATGCAAGACTATGATTGCTAAGCTCTTCTTAATAATCTAGATGAATCTCCCTGATTACTATGATCAACCAAAAGGATTTAATCTTCTCTTGAAAGAACCAATCAATTATCCACATAGGTACAACAAATGTGCACTAACAAATTGAATATAAACTTGTTATACCAATTTAAACAACCAGAAAGCATCAATCTTGGAGATAACTTAGTAATACTTTCGATAAGAACAACAGACAATTGACACTAGAAATAAGCAGTCGCATCAACTAATTTTCATTGATATCTCCATTTTGAAATCATACATCATAGTCTCTGTTCTGAGAATTTTATTCTACTGTATCCATTTCTAATCTATCTACTATCTAATCTAATTATTTTCCTCATTTACAATTGGAAATGGATATTTATACATCTACAACAGAATAGACACATCGCTTCACATTCCAAATGTCGGCCAACAGTGTTCGGGTTTCATTTAACATGCACCAAACACTTGCCAAGACATCTCGTAGTCACACGGAAGGCCAATGTCTCACCGACAATTATCCTGCATCCTTTGTGTTTCGTTGTAACCTCTATTTTCGGGGAGACGTCCCATAGATGATACCTTGTGTCATATCAAAATGTATTCTTTCATTTCTCATGTGTCGCTGTAACATTCTCTTATCGGAGAGATGTCCCATAGATCATACCTCATCTTACCGAAATATGCTCTTTAGTGTATTTTCTGATCGCTAAGACAATTGTGAGTTGGGAAGAGGTTTCATAGAACACCCTATGTCATACCGAAATACCCCGTGGTACATTCATATAGCTAAAACATGATCATTCTCTCATCGACGAAACACTTTGGCATGACAAACGGGTCAGCAAGATTGTATAACCTTACCCTGATAACCTTTCATAGGATTCCTTCGCATTGTCGGCAAGACCAAAGGTGTTCGCCAAGACTTTACTCTGATGAATATTAGTCTTATTGATATGTATGTCTTTATTGTCTATCGGCAAGATACTACAAATTTGCTGAGACCTCACCCCGGTGAAAAACCTCTCACCAACATGCTCCTTCTGTCACTGGTTGGTGAGACAA